>JYFJ02006583.1:0-19057 GCA_000934665.2 Catajapyx aquilonaris | reverse complement strand
AGGAATCCAACGGAATTTCGACCACAGCTCTGCGACCCCGGGAAGTGCGAAATCTTTTTCATCCTATATCCTATATCCTCGGCGTGGGGCTTTATATCCTCGGCGTGGGGCTTTATATATATTAGATTGCACATACTGTACTTGTACATTCAGAAGTGGTACAGTGGTTAGAGCCACAGTCTTCCGCCTCGGATGTTCCAGGTTCGATTCCCGTGTTAAAGAGGCCGATTATTTCTTTTGTGGAAAGAGTTACGATAGGTTTTCTTGGCAATCCTGTGACGTTTCCTCCCACATTCAAAATCCTAATACAGTTGTATGTGCAGCCATGACTAGATAATATGTACAGTACTGTACCTTCTCCGCTTCTTGCACATAACGTGAATGAGTCTGCAATAGATTTACTGGATACACATTGTCCTAGTGAAATTATACGCACATATTATTACGTTACTGATTACATGTAGTAGTCATATAATGATTGACATAGTGCATGGCTTAAATAATATTGCGCATACGGTGCATTGCTACAGTACACACTACTTCACCAATTCTCAAAGAAATTGTAGTCAACGTTGACAAGAGACAGCAATAGTACCTACACCTTTAGGAATATGGGTTTGATCCTAAGTTTAATAAATCCACGTGAATTTTTGGCCTAAACTTCAACTTTCAAGGTTCAACAAATTAATGCGGTTCTAATGTCCCAGTGGTGAAGTTCTCTTCTATCCTAACTATAGCAGGATCTTTCCTCTGTCCACTGTTATCTTCACCAGCGACACGATTCTGGGAATCTCTTGATGGTAAGGACTGAAGCCCTTTTTTCCCGGGCGAAGAGGCGTGGCCCCTCAATCTTCTTACATTAATAACAACAAGGACATGAACTTCAAGTAGTTCTGATTTAAGAATGGTATATATTACAACATATGATACGAAAGTAATTTTTCCGTTCGGTGCTCATGCGTACTTACGCTGCAATGTTTCATTTTGGATTGTGATAAATGAACTACAGTGGTGTATGCCGCTTAGGCCCTACTATTTGAATGACCAGGCAAGGCACATTTTCTTATTGTGACATTACTAAGTGGTGTTAATAACATTCATATGAAGTTGCTTTCGAATTTCAGCTGGGCCCAGTTTGGTGTTTCAGTTTGATGTGGTATTCACGACTAACTTTCTTTTGCTGTGTCCGATTTTCAACAGCTCGCAAATGAAAACCACGTAAGCAAAGGCCATGATGGCGCAATGTGCCACCAAAGGAGTCTCGAACTGACTTATATTCAGAGCCATCGAGGTCTTGTAAGACAGGTTTATCTTTCGGGCTGATCTCAGGGAGAGCAACTTCTAGATATACTCAAAAAGAGGGACGTAATGTAGGTACAACCCGCCCTTTTCAAAATTGTACTCTAATCTTTTAACGGCGTGCTCCAGGACTGAATACTTGACGGTGGTGTAACCCCCCAAAGCTTATCAGGGACATGTCATGTATGATTTGGACAGGTATTATTCCGTCCAAATCCATTTTCTGAACACTCATGGCACTCAGAAGGACATCAAGAGAAAAGCAGGCAAAGTTCTCTTCCATTGACCTCTGGACACACTCGGTCATTCCACCGCCTTTCTGCATCACCGCCTGTAGCTCGTTGTGGTAGCCAACCTCTGACAGATAGAGTGAGCAGCATGGGGATGTACTCATATGTGACATCCATGCACCCCCATTCCCATCCCGTAGTCGAAGCCAGCTCCTTCATGCTCATTGGCAGCTTCTCCTCTTCAGGGGACACCAGAAAGGCAAAGAACTTGGCCTCGTATCCGCAAACCAGGATGTCACACACCAGGGCCCAGACACATATCAGCACGCGAACAGGAGTGGCCGTCGGGATGAGGTTGGGATTCTCTTCGATCAGAGCCGAAAAGGCGAACCTGTAGGAGGACATAACAACAACAACAACACCAATAAATAATCTATTAGATCAAAAACTTTCCCTTCAGTAAAAAAAAAGAGAAGTAAGACCTCCGCGGCAGAATGAAAGTACTGAAACAAGGCAGGCGCACGTAAGACCTTCACCAATTGATTTAAGCTGTACCATAGGTCTTACTCAAGCAATTTCCAATTCACTGCTCATGAAATCTCCTTTCTGAAAACAAATGTGGAATTTCTGTCATACTACTAGTTACTTCTAACTTAGCAGTACCAGTGTAGTGCAATGGTACTGCTAAGTTAGCAGTAACTTATAGACCTATAGTTAATATTAATAGTAGTACGACGAAAATTCCACCCATTAATTTTCCTGGAGCCACTCCATATTAGTGTTTTATGAAATTAGGAACATCAATATTAAATACATTGAATTTCTATACGATTGGAGCGATTTTTTTAATATAAATATTACCCCTATGCTGATCTTGCTTGGTCTTAAGGGGGGAAAGGAGGTTCCCAAGAGGGGGGCTCTGTATGATATAAACTGTAACCACCAGACCTTTTCTCCGGGCCCCGGGCAGAGTAGGGAGTGCAATTCTGCCCAGGCATGTCGGGTGAAAAGCGGAAAAGACCCGGCCGCGTATTTCCGAACCGTACCACATTCTAACCCCCTGTGCGTATATCCCGCCCCGTGAGCCCTTTGGACCACTCCGAAGGGCCCAGTCCGACCACCCCCTGCCCACCACCCCCTCGGTCAGTTGATGGCTGGATGGGTGGGTGGGGGAGAGAGAGGTGGAGGAGAGAGAGGTGGAGGAGGAGAGAGAGGTGGAGGAGAGAGAGGTGGAGGAGAGAGAGGTGGAGGAGAGAGAGGTGGAGGTGGACTTCGCCCTTCGCGGGTCCATCATGTTGAAACAGGCTGGATGTGGATCTGATCGTGCAACTGCTTCATAGATCTCACTCTGCGATTGATTCGATCATCTACTGTATTCGCACCCGTCCTGTCGACGCACATTAATTATTTGCAGCTAAACAAAATAGCTTGATATATCGAGTTGGGGGAGGAAGATCCAAGAAGAGAAAAAGGTGTCTTTCTCAAAGCATTGAAATGAACAAGCCCAACAGTAAGACACACTAAACTGCGGACGTTGTCAGTGTGGCTTAATGTTGGGTATGTTGCCTGCTTCCAGAAAAAAAAAACATTTGCTTGATATTTTTTTTTTAAATTCCAATTTTTTGAGCAATCACCCTAATATATGTTCATAGTTCCAGATGACCATTATTTAAATTTTACACTTTTGGCATTTTAAAATTGCTTTACTTACAGGTGATCGCAATTAGTTTACAGAAAATACCAATGAAAAAATTAAGTACCAGTGCATTTTTCTAATTGAGAGGAATTTGTGTAAAAATCGAGTTGTGCTCAGATTGAGGCCTGGAATATTTAGTCCATATTCTCCAGAAGGCCCAAATTCTTATTATTAGAACATGAAATAATTACACTGAATAAGTTTTTCAATGAAGGGAATGGGCTTAATGCTTCATTGCAGAATTTTTTCACCTTTCGACTTAATAAATAACATCATCAATATGAAACTAAAACTAGATTTACGAATTATATGTATAGGCCTGATCGAAATTGCCCCAAAATTAGGAGGGTATAAAATGAAATATTAATAATTGACAAAGTAAATTTCCTTTGATTTTATCGGTTGGATGTTTCTCCTGCATTTAAAAACGTGATTTTTTTTTGCAAATTTTTTCATTTCAGAAATTGCAAATTTGACCTCAAATTATATATTGAGCCCTTTTTATTTATGATAAAAATTTAAAATATAATTATGGAATGAAAGATCGACCACCGCGGGAGAAAATTATTGCAAAACATCTAGTGCAGTAAATTTCAATATTTATTCCTTTGCTGAAATTTCAATTGATGACTGGAGGCCTGAAAATGTGAGCAGAATTCCATTTTGATAAGCGTACCTGAAATTATTAACTCATCCTGATTATCTAACACTCACTTGGCAGCAATATCTACCCTCAGTCCTGACCTCACTTTAGCTCTTGAACTGTACGTGTCTGCTTTCAATAAACAATCGGGGTGAAGCCCCCTAGATATTGTTAAAAAGCAATCTTAACGTATAGGCTACTTCGTTTTGTTGGTATTTAACTGTGTGTCTTAACCTGTTAGTGTTGTGTATCCACCCATTATTTATTGTTGTTTTTGACCTTGGTGTTGGTGATGATGATGTCAATGATTATGCTTTCTTTTCTGTTCTTGAATCTTGATGTTGACGGTTTTGTAACTTGCATTTTAACCCCTGAGGCCCCATAAATACTACCATTAATGTCGTGTACTGATACTTAAATAATGTTTCGGTAACTAATTATACTGTTACTGTTACTAACTGTTACATATTCGAGTATTGTCATGATTACATCATTTTCAATATCGCGGGTGTTGTGCTTGAGAATGAATGATGCCAGGGGCATTCAAGACATCTGCACCCACCAAACCACCTCTTTCTCCCCCACCCACCCGCACCATCAGCTGACCCACCGACCCACCCTTCAACTTCTTCCACTAAGACCAGTTCCAGTTTGGGGGGTGGCAAGGGGTGGCAGGGGTGGGGGTGGGTGGGTGGTGCGACCCTTGCGTGGGACTGGGACCTTCGGATTGGTCAAAAGGCCTCACGGGGCGAGATATACGCACATATGGGGTTAGAATGTGGTACGGTTAGGAAATACGCGTCCCGTACGCATCGGGAACACCATGGCAGAGAACACAAAGGTTTTAAGAGCACCAAGTCTCTGCCAAGGCGCCAACACCGAGCGGATGATGGTCTCACCAGTTTTGATGAACTCAAAATCTGCCATTCCGATATCGGGTACGACATGGAATCCAACGGGCACTCCCAGGAATTTGGTGGCTTCACCATCAGCAAGGGCTCGAATGGTCCTCCCATACAACCAAAATTGGGTTGGCCGGACACCCACTCGAGTTCTACCGGACAAGTGTAAAGTAACGGACTTCCTGGGGTTGACTAGGATTGACACTCGAGCCGCCTCTCGAGCCACCAGTTCCATTGCAGCTTGCAGCTCTTCGGGTGCAGAGGTTAGCAAGGTCACATCATCAGCGTAGGCCAATACTCGATGGATCTCTTCTCCCCCGCACGGCTGGACCCGCCAAAGTACTTGGTCGATCGCCAGGTTGAATAGCAAACCTCTCAACGGGTCCCCTTGTCTGATTCCGTTTCCCACTGGGACAGGGGCGGTGTACCCTCTTCCAACAGCTATCTTGGTCGTACCCACGGTCTTAGAAGGAGAGGTCGGGAAACTCGCCGCCATTTTGCGTTCCGTTACTCATTCCCGCCGTGGCGCTGACTGGAGGTGGCCATGATGTGACCTGGATCGTGAACATCTCCATATTGCGGCCATCTTGGTATACGCTATCGGTAGCTAAGACCGTGATCGGTAGTAATCGGGAGGGGGGTCGCTGATAAACCTAGTAATCGGGAGGAGGGTCGCTATCGTCGCTATAGTTGTTATGGCGAATGAACGACACGCACAGCGAGATTCCATTGTTTTACTAGCGCCGCTGCGGGAAGGAATAACGGATCGGCCTTTTCTATTGCGCTGGGATAGAAGTGTCCATGGGCTGGTCGTACCCCCGCTGCACAGGTCCGCCACTATCTCACCAAAAGTGTCCCCGGCTCCGGCTCCAACAGCCCTCAAGGCCCCATGTGGGACGGAAGTGTATGCAGCTGTGAAATCCAGCCACCCAACACAAAGTTGACTTCGGTCTCTTCGAGTCTGCTCGATCCTGGTCTTGAGCACATGGTTGTGTTCAAGGACCCCGTCATAGTGCATGATTCGCTATAGAAATCGCTCTTAAACTAGCTCATCGGGGGTTAGTACTTTTTTCGAGGAATTTAATGGCACATGTTTCAGCATCCGAAAATGAGCCTAACACCTCTTATTCCTGATTCTTCTCTCTGGAACCCTCAACAATAAAGGCCATTTCACAAAAAATGTCGCGCGGCAAACGGCGCGCGTTGCGGCAAATTTATTATTTATATTTATTATTGCACACAATTGGCAACAATAAATATAAATGAACCTCGGAATCGAAATGACTTCAAAATGACTTGGCACTTATGCACTTGTTGCTCTGAGCCTCTCTGTACGCCAAACGGAGCGTCGCAGGCGCACCAAACTCGGGTGGTAGGTGCGCCTGGCGAATCCATGACGATACAAGGTGCCAGGAATCCGATACGAGTAACGAGTGACGAATGGGAGCGGTGTCTTTGACCCCTCACCCTCTGGACACCCCCGTAAAGTTAACCTGTTTTCCGACTCCCATGAGAGTTCGAGGCAACGTTGACCCCTCTGCAGGTCACAGTGATTGTCGCATCTGGCTAAAAAAAAATTGGTATTTTTCTTGCGGCGAATGCGTACCTATCCCCGGTATCACGATACCGATAGCACAAACGAGTCAAATGCGGCACTGCTTTTTCTTACCCCCATCCCTTTTTCATTTCCGATTGCAATGCCTTCTTTTTAGTGTAGATACATTTTAAAACAGATAAAGGAATATGGTCAATAAAAGTAACTGGAAACATCAATAATCTTATATTATGTCGTGTGGAACTGCTTTTCATACTGTACCAAAGCCGCATCAGATATCACATAATTGCGTAGGCTACAATGTACAACATATGCTGCTGCATGTTGCTAATGGTGTCGCCAACCGGTTGTGTACAGTATACATAGGCGTGCATGTTGTGTACACATACCTACACCAAGTATAATCTACTGCACTATAGGCGACATCCCAGGAGGGGGATCAGATAAACCAGTGTCGCATTTGACTCGTCTGTGCTGTCGGTTTCGTGACACCAGGGATAGGTTCGAATTCGCCGCTAGAAAAACGCTATTTTGGTTTGGTTCAGGTGCGACAATCACTGTGACCTGCAGAGGGGTCAACGTGGCCTCGAACTCGCATGGGAGTCGGAAAACAGGTTAACTTTACGGGGGTGTCCAGAGGATGGGGGGTCAAAGACACCGCTCCCATTCGTCACTCGTTACTCAGATCGGATTCCTGACACCTTGTATCGTCATGGATTCGCCAGGCGCACCTACCACCCGAGTTTGGTGCGCCTGCGACGCTCCGTTTGGCGTACAGCGAGGCTCAGAGCAACAAGTGCATAAGTGCCAAGTCATTTTGAAGTCCACTTAACCTGTTCTCCGATTCCGAGGTTCAAATAAAAAATTAGCCGCAACGCGCGCCGTTTGCCGCGCGACATTTTTTTGTGAAATGGCCTTAACTCACTAAGGGCCGTTTTCTCGAACAGTGGTTCAAATGTAAACCGGGTTCAAAGCCAGTTTAATCCCTGATTTGATTGTTGTTAGGCTGTTGTCAAGGGTTTAAACCGGCTTTGAACCTGGTTTACATTTGAACCACTGTTCGAGAAAATGGCCCTAAGGGCCGATTTCTCGAACAGTGGTTCAAGTCAGTTTGAACTGAGTTTGCGCTACACGCTGGATGCAGTTTAAACTCCCCTTCCGAGTGTGAACATTTCTCGAGCGCAGCCCCCTGACACAGCCCACCTACATGTATGATGACGGTAGGTTAATAACTGTGGGCCGGTTATTCAGTTCGTTTTGCGACGCTATTAGAGGCTCCGCCCCTCATCACCCCCCTCTTAGTAACGCCGCGGGTTTTTCAACATTCTACTAGGGCCCAGATAATAGTTGCACCCTCCCGCTAATAGTTGCAGCTTTAATGACAAGAGGGGGGGCCTTTAACCCTCTACTAAGCGCGAAATAATGGCCGCCGTATTTCTGGATGTGCATAGTAGGGTGATTCATATAAAAGTGACACATTTCTTTCTTTATTTATTCGGATGGACCTGCACATAATGGCCCCTTTTTAGTTTCGAATTAAGCGGGATCCTTGGGAGATATGTTTCCTTGTCAGTAGATTGCATATCAGCGGTGTTGCCAGCTGTTTTGCGCAATTTTGTGACAGTTGCTGTCAAGATGCAGGTTTGGTGCGCAATTTCCGCACAGAGAATAGTGGGACCAATTTTCTTCCACAGGACTGTTAACACCGAAGAGTACCGACGCATTTTCATGGAGTTTGTTGAGAAACTGGATGACGTCGAGCTGGGTAAAGGATATTTTCAACAAGACGGTGCCACATGCCATACATCAAACAAATCCATGGAGGTCATTGATCCTTTACCCAGCTCGACGTCATCCAGTTGCTCAACAAACTCCATGAAAATGCATCGGCACTCTTCGGTGTTAACAGTCCTGTGGAAGAAAATTGGTCCCACTATTCTCTGTGCGGAGATTGCGCACCAAACCTGCATCTTGACAGCAACTGTCACAAAATGGCGCAAAACAGCTGGCAACACCGCAGATATGAACACCCGCGCAACCTACTGACAAGGAAACATATCTCCCAAGGATCCCGCTTAATTCGAAACTAAAAAGGGGCCATTATGTGCATGTCCATCCGAATAAATAAAGAAAGAAATGTGTCACTTTTATATGAATCACCCTGGTAGTACGCGGTAGTGCGTAATACCGCTAGTGTAATTGTCTCCATACTACTTTGACTCATGATGACCCTATTAGTTGAAAGAGAGAGAAAATAGTCAGAAAAAAGAGTGCAAAAATTTACGTTAACAACACCTGAGAAAAAAGGGGGGGAAATGAAATGGCGGGAAAAGGCGGGAGAGATTCTTTTATAATATCTATGAAATAGAAGGCTCACTCTTCAAAATGTCATAAATATAACAGCTCGGAAGGCTTCGGAATTATAACTTCGTGTTTGAATATTTCACATTTGGCGAAAAAAGTATACCAATTATTGCATAATTTCGAGGACAAATAATTACTTATAGACTAGTCATATTATAGTAAGAAATTCTTTAAAATGAAGTACATACCTTCTTCTGAATCTTCCATATATATTATATAATATTGGAACAGTTCACAAATATTTTGTATAACTGAAAACAACACAAATGAATGTGTCGCGCCGTAAATTGCGCTTAAAATTCGCTAAATATTACTCGAACTGTCATCAACTTTCAACTGCTGGTACGGACGAAGGGTTACACCAGTCCTATGAGAAGTACAACTGCGTGTCATAATAGCCTCGTCATTCATCTGTTCCGGGAAACGAATTTTTTTGGAATCAGTAACATTTAAAATAATCACATTTTGTCCAGCTTTTTTGGCCAAATACCCCACTGTGCGCCGTGAGCCTCCGGTATCTTCCATCTTTGATTTCGGTTTTAGCGGGGAGAAGCGATTAAAAAGCGATTGCCCCCTCGATTCCAGGGTTGGAACTAAGCACGCGCATGCGCAGCGCGACCCCGCAACTACCAGCTAATAGTAAGCCCTCCACCCCCCAGAGTAGATAGTTGCGGGATGAAAAACCCGTTTAGTAGTCACGCGATAATAGCTACTAACTAGTCTCTACTATTTGGCCGCTATTAGCGGGAAACTGAAAAACCGGCCCTGTGTCTTGGCCAGACCTGATGGCGGAACATGGCGGATGTCCCTCCAGTGGTCCCTCCATATGTCTGCCGGCATCTTGAAGACCCATTCCTGTGGCTGGCAAGTCAATCTGCCTACGGGTGGGTGCCAAAAAATAAGTACGGTACTGCTCGGTACTGCTAGCTATCTTTAGTCATGTCTAAATGAAATAAATAGTACACTTACAATGCTCGGTAAATGTGCAGAAGGCATTCCTGGACACACCAAAAATGTCAAGCGAGCAGGAGGTGATTGTAAAAGAGCATTGTAAGTGCACTATTTATTTTATTTAGACATGACTAAAGGTAGCTAGCAGTACCGAGCAGTACCGTACTTATTTTTCGGCATATTTTTTTTGGCACCCACCCGTAGGCATATTGACCTGCCAGCCAACCGGAATGGGTCTTCAAGATGGCGGCAGACATATGGAGGGACCACTGGAGGGACATCCGCCATGTTCCGCCATCAGCGCCGTCTGGCCAGGACACAGGTGTTAACCTACCGTATTCGAGGAGTGTCATAGGCCTGCTCGAGCGTAAACAAACCCTCGGTTACTACGTGAACGACAAGCCTCGGTTAGAATTGCGCCGTTGCCAGATGTCGCGTCCTCCCCATTTCCCCGACCCGGTCTGAGCTTCAGCGCTAGTCTTTACCGGCTTGTAAACAAACTCTAGTCAGCAAGTCTCGAAGGCGGAGTGAGGGACATCGCATTTGAAAGTGACATTTTTTGACTAGTTGCCGACGTTACGCCGTAAAATGATTTTTTATGACACTTCTCGGAGGCCAAAAAATTCACGCTGTCGACCCGGGATAGTGCAAATCTTTGTCTTTCTAATGATAAATTTGAGACTCGGAAATCGCCATTTGCGTCCTGTTTTAGTAAGTTTAATAGACAAGTAACATTAAACTTACTAAAACAGGACTTTCAAATGCGATGTCCCTCACTCCACCTTCTAGACTTGCTGACTAGAGTTTGTTTACAAGCCGGTAAAGACTCGCGCTGAAGCTCAGACCGGTTCGGGGAAATGGGCACGACGCGACATGTGGCAACGCAACGGCGCAATTTTAACCGAGGCTTGTCGTTCACGTAGTAACCGAGGGTTTGTTTACGCTCGAGAAATGCTCACACTCGGAAGGGGAGTTTAAACTGCATCCAGCGACCGAAGCAGTAGTGGCGGAGTGGATTTGGTATCCGACTGCTCATCGGGAGGTCCTGGGTTCGAGTCCCGGAGGCCGGCGGTCCTGACCTTGGTTTTCTGTGGTTTTCCAAGGTCGCCCCAGGAAGAATTTCCGGGATCGTACCGTAAAATAGGCCACAGCCGCTTCCTTCCTTTCCTATCCTTGTCCTGTCCTTGAGGAGGTGCGGTGTCGGTGGGGGTTTCTGACCCGCACCTAGGGGGGTTTCTTGCAGCTTGGCCCCCTGGGGGACTGCACACGACCCCCAATTTCCGACATTGCACTTGCACCCGTATCCCCCCCTCACAAATCCCTATCCTGACCCCTGCACCGGAGAGGAAAAAATGCGATAAATTTCGTAAGAAAAAATGGTGGTAACCCACCCCCCTAAAAGGGCTCTGTTCCCTGTAATGGGGTAAAGCTTAAAAAATAAAAAATAAAAAATATAAAAAAAACTGCATCCATCGTGTAGACGCAAACTCAGTTCAAACTGACTTGAACCACTCTTCGAGAAATCGGCCCTAAAGTCACTTGAGTATAATACTATGCCATCTCAAAAATTTGAGCGCTTTTTATTCAATTTGAGTGGAACAATATCCTACTGTTTTTCAGGCATTTTAGGAACTAAAATGCTGAAACGGAAGTGCCGGAATTTCAGCATCTGAAAACAACTCAAACACTGAGCGAAAACTGCTCCTTGTAAGTGAGAAATACGTTATAAAAAAATAAATAAAAATCGGGTGGTCGAAGTTGAGAGTGGGCAAGTATTGCTTCCGTCTGGCGAGAACTTCGAGCCTCGAAGTTCTCACCAGACGGAAGTTCGAGGACCCTATAGTATAGAAGAAGAAGGAAGGGAGACTGACTATGTTTTTGGGGGCTGTGTTGTGAACGTGATTATTCATGTGTATCTACGACTCTCTGTTTCGCGGACAACCAAGAAGTTCGAATATTGGAATCAGCGAGGGAGAATATTGTGGCAATATAGCGATGAGTTTGGTTGCATGGGATTTTCCGCTGAGCAATTGAAAGTGGGGTCAGCAGCATTTGCATGAATACGGAAGCAAACAATGGATGATTGTGTTGATGTTCCAAGATGATGTTCATTCACATGCGAAGTTCGACTTTGACGCACACGTCGATATGGAAACAGCCCTCCTTCCCAAGCAAACAAGGCCACGGAAACGCAGACGCAAAAGTACGACTTTGACGCACAAGTCGTAGTTTCAAGTCGATATGAGTTCAGACCTTAAATGCGTACCTACCTGTTTGAGGTTTTTTAAAGAACCGTTCTCTAGTAAATGAAGATAAAGACAAATAAAGAAATGGAGGGAAATCAAGTACCTCAATGAATACAGGCTGAGATACGCAGGGTGTTGTTGGCCATCAGGAAACGGGTTGCCAATGGATCGGGATCCCTTCGAGCAACAGATAGAAACCCAGGCTGACCACTAGGCCTGTGACGAAGAGGGCGGCCCACATCCCCGTGGTGTACGGCTTGAAGACGGCTGTCCAGGAGAACTGGTGCCTCGGGGTGCGGATAGTGTAAGTGTTGATGAACTGGGTAAAGCAGGTAATGTGGTCCGCCACCTTGACTCCCTCGCTTGAGCAGTACAGTCCACTCATCATTACCTCCTTCCTCTGCAGGGCTCCGACCAAGCCGGTGTAGTTTCCGTCCGGTCGCATCATGGGGGTGCCTTCTGGTTCAGGGTAATCTTCCATGTGCCAGTCGAAGTTGAGGAGGTCGCTGCATGCCAAAAAGTTACTCAAGTATGGAATAACTGCTTGGCCTTCCTGTGCCATGAACGCGACGTCTTCCTTTGTTGCCTCAAATGGAAACGAAATGTTCAGATGCACACCATGCAGGTCTTTGGTGTAGTCAGGGAAAAACTCAGCCGGAACCTCGTGACCCGGGTACCTCCCTCGTCCCATGACTTTGGCCTTGCCCTTGTCGCAAAACTGGCACAGGTTCTTGATGTACAGGTATTGCGAGGCTGGGTCGCAGGCGAGCCCCATCTTGAAGCGAAAGTCCAAGTCAGTGTTGGTCAGTGCATCGTCGACGTCCGAATCAGGGCTGAAGAAGACGAACCGGTCATAACTGGGGTTCATCCGGACCAAGCTGGCGACGTATTTGACCAGGGGCATCAGATTGGGTTGGTGGTAGGCGAAGAGGAAGAGAGAGCAGGTGCTGATGAACCTGGACGTTGGTCTCTCCAGCCAGGAGAACCAGTATTCGAAGCCTCCTTCCTGTCCTCCAGTGTTGGGTTTCGGGGCAGGAGTGTCCCGTGTCCACCGGATGGACGCGGAGGCCCCTCTCTGGTCGGACACTTGCTGCAACAGAGACCTCATCTCCCAGGGCACCTTCTCGTAGTCGTGGCCCAGGACAAGGAGGCAGTCCTTCTCCTCGCCATGGATTTGCTTCACCAGGGAGACACCAGTCCCGTAGCCTCCTCATTGGCCCGATTAGTGACAATCGGCAATCCCGTTGCCAATAACGGTATGCCCAGAAGCAGTTGAAGAATGGCCAGCATCATGTCGCGGGACGTGTGTCAAAGACAGCTCCAGAGAACCTTCTGATATGGTAGGCCTTTCGATAAGTCCTTTTTACGTAACACAAAATTTTCTCGCTGACCATTGCAAAAACGGGCCTCCAGTTTGTCTCTATTTTACCCATATCAATATTTATTTGGTTAGAATGGCTGCCTCGAAGCCAGGAAAATCATGTTTGCCAACGAGCTGCTACTTTTTCAGAAATCTATCAGCTTGAAGGCCACTGTTTGGTTAAGGTAGATTTCAGGACACATAACTCCTGCTGACAGCACAGAGTATAACATAACATGACCAGTTCAGTCTACTCGCCGCATTTGGTAAAATGACATTGAAAGGAATTTAAAGTGAGATTGAATAACGTGACTCCTGCTTATGCCAAGGTTATGATTAAAAGTAGCCTAATAATCGTTACGAGTGGGATATGATTATTATCAAAACAAGACATGTGCATCAAAGTCGTTATGATTTTGAAAGAGTTTTTTTGCCCCTATTTAGTGTAATGTTTTACAGTGCACTGGTGTAGAATGATTATAATTATCTGTAGATAGGCACTAATATTGATATAGCGACATTACCTTTGCAATAATTTTACCCCTGCTTTTATTCGTGTACCGGTAATATTAATTCATATGATGGAGGTTTTAAAACCGGTATATCACTGACATACAAACCTTTAAAATAATATTGGCGTATCAACTCAAGAAACAATAGCAATACATTCCTCATTATACTGAATGTCATTTTTATATCAGTATGCGTCCCCGACGAATGAGATCGAATCTTGATCTGTATCTGATCGAGGCAAACATCATCCAATGTGCATGGATATTCTGGGACTGTGTTGAAGGACGATGTCATTCAAAACGAGTCAAATGCGCCACAGCGACATGCTGACAGTTGTTGTTATACTGTATTTTGCCAATGACTTGGAAAAATCTAGAGCAGCGTTACGTAACTGGGGAATTTGCAATAAGGTTTTTTAAAATTTTTGGCCAGATGTCTGGATCACAGTCTGGATGGTTATAATAGTCTGGATGGTTGCATGTACACGAATATGCTCGAACCAAGTACCGCCACCATTCTCGGGTTCACTTGCCAAATACAATTTTTACAATATATTACAGTATTTTCTAGTTCAGTGACGGGTGCAACGTGCACTTATTGGCAAACACATATTGCTTCGATATTGAAGATCAGTAATGCAGGATATAAGGATAAGGATCACATATTGGTAGAAATGCTTCCGTAATTAATAGGCCACAGTCGCTTCCTTCCGTCCCTATCCTATCCCAAAGAGCACAGTAAAATGAAAGCAAAGAGTTCCAGGCAAAACAAACTTCTCCCCTAAAGAGCCGATGGCTGATAACGGGGTATGAATTATTACTGGAGACAGATCGTCCTCGTGACATTATGCACACAAGTCATAATGAATATTATTACTCTACTCATTACATGTAGTCGGTATAATATGTGACATATAGTGCATGGCCTAATTAATATCTTTTTACGGCGTGAGCCTCCTACTATACATTACATCACAATCCCCAAAGAAAGGGTATTCAAACGTTGACAAGAGACACTTTTAGAAAGTTTGATCCTATATTGAATAAATCCACATCTATCATTACTTCCTTAGCCTAGAGCCATAGACTATACAACTTTCACGGTTCGAGAATCTTGATCAACAAATTAATGCGGTTCCAATGTCTCAGTCAGTAGCTTTCGTCTGAACTAGTTGTCCTCACCAGCGACCCTCTGGAATCTCATGATGGTAAGGTCTGAAGCCATTCCTTCCCCTGCGAAGAGTTTTGGTTCCTCAACGCTCAACCTTCTTACCCTGTACTGCACACATTTAGGATTTTGGGAATAAAAAAACTCTAACGCCTTTTTCTCATCATAGCGAATGTAAGGATGGTTTTATAATGTTTTGGTCATCTCTGACCCAATGACTTTGAAGTTACATGGGCTGATCAAAAGTCATGGCGAGTATTTTTTAAATTCAAAAACGGTAAGACATACAGAGATGGCCTTTGCTAGGTTTTGAAGGTCCGGCGATTACAATTTGATATGATATAAAAATGGCATCCATATCGTAAGGGGGGCCAGAATACTAAAGGTGATCATAACCCCCACCATTCCACCGCCGCATGCCGCTCGGGGTGAGGGGGTCACGGCCCCCTTTCGTTTACCGGCTCCCCTTGAGATATCGGGGCCATCTACATTCCAGTCCAAATTGTAATCGCCGGACCTAAACAGGTAGTAATAGTCATATCTGTACATGTACCGTTTTTGAATAAAGAAATGCACAATGATTTAGGACTCAAAACCTCAAGCAATATTGTGCTCTCAATCCACAATGCGCGGTACAGGGTTAATAACAAAACGACATAAACATCACGAAGTTCTGATTTAAGAATTGTACAATACAATGATAATATTAATTATGCTGTATTTTACACCAAATCAATTTTTCTGTTCAGTGCTAATGCCTACTTACATTTCAATCCACAGCGGAATGTTTCATTTTGTATTTTATTTTATTTTCTATTTATTTATTTGCCCCGTGATGCAACCCTAGGCCGCTTTAGGGGGGGTGGCAGACCACCATACAGTTTTCTCTTGTATTTACTTCAATCACCGGTGCAAGGAAGTAAGGGTAGGGGATTTTGGGGAGGGGACACATGTGCAGGTGCATTGTCCAGCGATGGGCCAGGTGCAGTCCCCCAGGAGGTCAGGTTGCCAAGACGCCTCCTTAGGCGCGGGTCACGACCCAATGACGCAAGCGAAAGGTTTGTTTCCGGGCGGGGATTTGAACCAGGGACCTGTCGCATAGCAAGCCGAGACGTTACCATCTCGGCCACCGTGCCTCCCCCTTTCATTTTGTATTGTGATAAATGAACTATTGTGGGGTACCGTACCGGTATGTCGCTAAGGCCTTACATTTTGGATGACTCAGAGATGTAAGGAGTATTTTCTTACTGTGACATTACTAATGCGCTTAAGGTGTGCCAATGACATGCATATGAAGTAGCTTTCGAATTCCAGCTGTCTTATTAATTTTTAAGAGGTATTCACTACCGGGTTCTTCATTTCTCTTCCCGTATCTGTATTTCAACAGCTCGTAAATGCAAACCACGAGAGCAATGGTCATGATGGCGCAATGTGCCACGAAAGGAGTCTCGAACTGACTTATATTCAGAGCCATGGAGGTCTTGTAAGACAGGTTTATCTTTCGGGCCGATCTCAGGGAGAGCAACTTCAAGTAATACTCAAAAAGAGAGAAGTAATGCGGGTACAAGCTGGCCTTATCAAAGTTGTACTCGAATCTTTTAAAGGAATGCTCCAGGACTGAATATTTGACGGTGGCGTAGTAGTATGGAAAATCGGAGTCCCATGCCAGGGATGCGGTCAGATCTTTGAGGGGTATGCAACCCGCAATACATGTCAGGTCCTTGAAGGGTATGCACCCCGCAATACAGTGCAGATCCCTCAGGGGTATGCGACCATGCGATGGGTTGCGGGTTGCCTACCCCTCAAAGATCTGACCACCCCTTTGGCATGGGACTCCGATTTAGGTCACCTCGGATATAGTAGATCGGAGTCCTATGCCAGCAGGGTTACCACCATTGTTGTGACGCAGTGTTGCCAATAGTTGCAAAGAACAGCTATTTAGCATATAGCGGATAGCAGATGGGGCGAAAAGAAATAGCTCTTTTTGGCCAAGTAGCTGCTATTTCTTAATAGCTATTTTGAGTGCATCCGAATGGCTAATAGCTATTTAGGGTGCATTCAGGTGGCTGTGCAAGGGTACTCCAGATTAATATTATCGCGAATATTATTGTATAGTTAGAGTCTACAGCTTTATTTTGAGTATTGTTGCCAGATGTGCATATTCTGATTATGAGTTGCTAGAATAGCTATTTTGGACATGGCTGCAATATGATAAGTAATTTTTTGCAGATGAGGTAAGTACGCGAGGATATTACGTACAACTATATTTTGAGCATTGTTGCCAGACGTAATACTATTCTGATAATGAGTTGTTATAATAGCTATTTTGGACATGTTTTACATATTATGATATAAGATTTATATTTTTGAACAGATGTACTTATTCTGGCAGATAAGGTGAGTACGTGTTGTGTTGCCAGATTTAATGTTAGGTTAATAACATCATAATTAAACAATATATTAGCCTCCTCAAGTGCCAGGGGCTCATCGCGGATTGAGAGAGGTAGTAAACCCACACATGTACAGCGCACAGAGGAATAATGCTGAGTATGCTTTCATGCCATTATCAGGCAAGAGAGCTGGACTATGACCGGGGAAGGATGGCCGCTAGTTGTATTTATTATTATTATTATTATTATTATTATTATTATTATTATTATTATTATTATTATTATTATTATTATTATTATTATTATACATTGTAATGGTCATACGAGACGGCTAGGCAGAAACTAATCGTCGCTGGCTACCCCAGTTATGGGATTATGCCGTGATGTATGTATGTATGTATGTATGTATGTATTATTATTATTATTATTATTATTATTATTATTATTATTATTATTATTATTATTATTATTATTATTATTATTATTATTATTTGGGGCCGAACGTTCGAACTGGAAGGACGCAAGTAGGGGTGCTCGCTGGCAAGATGCCAACCTGGTGCCAAATAACACCGTCGCTGAGGGGATGATGTCAACAACACCGCGAGGTGAGACGTCGTCTCCGTGGAGATATGGTGTTTNGTTTACATGGACGCCGAAGCCAGTCGTTCCATTTGGGGCCGAACGTTCGAACTGGAAGGACGCAAGTAGGGGTGCTCGCTGGCAAGATGCCAACCTGGTGCCAAATAACACCGTCGCTGAGGGGATGCAGTGGGCGGCCTATAGTCTCCAGTTGCTCTATATTTTTGTTTATACTGTATACTTTTTACATTGTATGTTTATGTATTTGTATGTGTATGTGTTCATATCACCTATTTCATAATCACCAAACTCATTATATCTTCTGCGTGGCCTGACCAGTCACCGGAAGATTCATTGTAATGGTCATACGAGACGGCTAGGCAGAAACTAGTCGTCGCTGGCTACCCCAGTTATGGGATTATGCCGTGATGTATGTATGTATGTATGTATGTATGTATGTATGTATGTATGTATGTATGTATGTATGTATGTATGTAAGTATGTATGTATGTATGTATGCATGTATGATCAGGTCTTGACTAAGGTCTGGGGACGGAAGTCTGTGGTTTTACTGTAGCTGTGGGGACCAGTTCCAATTGTGGGGACATTTGTCGGTCCCCACAGTCTCACACACGCGAAGTGTACCATTACAGTGGGGACATGTGTAAATTAGTGGGGACATGTCCCCACTATTTTCATTTGTAGGGTTTC
Source organism: Catajapyx aquilonaris (assembly GCA_000934665.2). Classification (NCBI taxonomy): domain Eukaryota; kingdom Metazoa; phylum Arthropoda; class Diplura; order Dicellurata; family Japygidae; genus Catajapyx; species Catajapyx aquilonaris. The sequence continues at coordinate 451 of JYFJ02006583.1, read as the reverse complement.
ACAAAAGTCCATTTTTCTCAGCCTAAGTTACTTAGGGTAGGGTAGGTTAGGTTAGGTTAGGTTAGGTTAGGTGAGATCAGTTTACACTCGCAGTGAAAAGTGATCAATGTCCGTCCCCACGCCTTAGTCAAGACAAGAGTGTGTGTATGTATGTATGTATGTATTATTATTATTATTATTATTATTATTATTATTATTATTATTATTATTATTAATGATGGATAGGCCGGGACTTAAATAAAATAATAATAATAAGGCCTCAGTAGCAAAGAGATATAATTATGTATTATTCCTAATATATCCTCCAGCCCTGGCACACTCGTTCCGGCTAACATCAAGAATCATTACTCGGCGCTTAAGGTGGAAATGAAGCTAGAGTCACTCAATGAGAATTTTATGAAAAAAACATATGTTACGCAGTTTTGTGTCCTCTTATCAATGGCGCAAAGAA
>JYFJ02006582.1:0-18906 GCA_000934665.2 Catajapyx aquilonaris | reverse complement strand
GCCCAGACATATGACTCCTATACTTAAATCGATCCTCTGGTGGCTAGGAAGGCAGTCATATACGTCGGGGCACTGAGTTCAGATACACCCTGTATATCCATAACTTTTCGGAGTACAGTGCTGGCCATGGAGGCAACGACTAGCGACATTTTCCCGAAGCGGCAGAAGAAGAAATCGAAGATAAGCATGCTACAAGCCGGGCGAGTAAGATTCCTTCTTCTGCCGCTTCGGAAAAATGCCGCTAGCCGTTGCCTCCATATATGGCCACCACTGTACCAGTGCAATAGTTATTCCAAGTCAAACAGATGGGCCTACTTGACGGCCTAAATCAAGGCCTAAACTGGCAGCGGATCGGGCAGTCAGATCTGGAGGTCCTGTAACTGCTCGCCGGCAGCCAACTTGCATTGCGTTGGTACCATCTTTACTCTGGCTAAAGGTCACTGGCCAGAAACAGGTTGGCGCATAGGACATAAGTATCCCTAATAAAGCACGAATCGATACTCTTTATAACATCGATAACAATCGCTTTGACTGAAACTGCGTCGGAAGAGGGCACTCCTCCCGCCCTCTTATGTTATTCAGGCTTCTTCTTCTTCTTCTTCTTCTTCTTCTTCTTCTTCTTCTTCTTCTTCTTCTTCTTCTTCTTCTTCTTCTTCTTCTTCTTCTGCTGCTACTGCTTCTTCCCTCTCCTCCTTCTCCTGCTCCTCTTCTATGGGCCCCTTTCCCGAGAATATCCGAACAAGGTTGCCCTACAAACTTAATAATGGAAGTTGCGGGGGAGACATCCGATCGATCTCCCTTTTTATTAAGATCAGCATTCGCCACTTGTCTTCTACGCTGGGGGATTCTTGAAAATGGAAGCATGCTATGCTTGGATGCTCCCCTGGACTTTGCTCTTTCGCTGTCATATTACCTTAGGTTCCGGTATGTGCGCTGTACTGGAATCACCATTGCTTGATTGTTCTTGTTTTATTAAAAAAGAAATGCCATTTAAACCTTTGGAATGCTTTATAACGTTTTTATTGCATTCTTTGGAGACTTATATATCCCTTGCGATACTGCATCATCAGACTAGCTTTCGAAAAGCCTTGCTATACGCTTCTGACGACACTTGCCAAGTGATGCATTTGCGGAGCAATTTGTACAAAAAGGGCTGGTTCAAAAGGTGGGCCCAGGAAATATGCCGATCGTCCGAACCCATCTGCACCGGATTCGAAGCGCAATATTCGGCTCTTTATTTATATCTGGCCTGCTTTTAAGTCACTGTTGCCATCTCCACTGGGTCATATTTCTCCGGAGCTGCGCGTACTTTATCAAGACTTCAGCCAACACTTTTGCGGTATTCCTGATCAGTTTCTGCGAGTCTGTCCAAACTCCCATTTGTCATTCTCACTACATTAACATTAATCTTGGTTTCACGTCTCGTACTCCATTTTCATGGTGATAACTTGAAAATATACTAAAGAATCCAAACAGGTGCATCTTTTTTCACATACTGAACACAGAGTGACTTTTTGAAGAATAAATTCACATGAATGAATTCCCGTGCCATTCTGGACCTTATTGTCCAGTTGATACTTGCAAAAGGAGTCTATTGTGATCACTAATCAGCTTATTTAGGAAGGTTATATAAGCAGTATATGTAACTGCACTGTGTATCTTGCATACCGTATGTTACACTTGTAGGGTAAGAGAGCATAAAGGCCTACAAATTCTATGATGCTGGCGTAGTGTTTCAGATCATCCCAAAGTACTACCCAGTGTTCTAACTCCAGGGGGTCCGAGAATATTTTCCTCTGTAGAAAGAGTTTAGATACATTTGCTCCATCTTTGAGTGAAATATCCTGTGTCTTTTTCGTTTTTTCCAACTTTCAAAATCCATCAGCACCTCAGCAGTGTTATTAAAGTCGGGTAACTTGAGAAATCCCCGTGAGGCCACAATCCTATATTACAGGGTATCCTATTGTCATTTCTCTTAATTATTATTGCAAATCCAAAGCACTATTAGAATTCCATTTGGCGAGGAAACGTGACTGCGGGGAGTTTATCGTGGACCACAGGGTGCATTTGCTTCTAAAGGGAAGCAATATGGGACTGGGTGAAATACTGAAGCGTAATGTGCTCCCACTTGTCATATACGCACAAAAAATGGAAATTAATGTGGAGGTCGATATCTCGGTCTCTTTGAATCTTCCAGGCAAACACAATAGGGGGCAAAGAGAGAAATAACCTCACAAACTAGCCTGGAATATATTTCATGCAGCCCGACTTTACCATTATCAGATATAGAGAAGTCGATCTTGAGCATTTGGTGGAAATATTGTTATGGCAATATTGTTCTTCTTTGCATGTAATATCCGCTATGAAGAGGACTGACAACTCCCTTCCCTGACTTGAAAATAAACTCTCCTGGCTGCCTTCAAAGTTTAAGAGAGCAAGTGCACTCAATATTTTGGGGATTAGGTTAGTTCAATCACTTGCCATGATTCTTTGTTGTGGATCTCCCGAGTGCTCGAGTTGGTATTACACTGAAGTGGAGTGGATAAAGTATCCAACATGGTAATCCATATTTTTGTGGCGTACTGTACTTCACTGTAAACTACTATGTAGCTTCCCCGAGTAGGCTGCATTATACTGTCCATTAGATCGAATTGTGAGGCTGGAAAATCCTGCTCTTGGCAGGGAAAAGTGGAAAGGGGGAAGAATCTTGGTGAGCCAGAATTAAGTGCTCTTGTCCCCTAGATTCTGGTTTATTATAATACTCTGTTATTGCAATATGCGCAGATAGTAATGGATTTCGAACCGTATTTTGACCTGTTATCTTTGACTTTTTCAGAGCTGAATGCAGCACGAAAGAATGGGCATCTCAAGACACACATCCAAAAGAAAGACTTTTACAAATCTCTAGCTGAGGCATCAGACAGCCTCTGTTGAAAATGGCCACCGGTACATCAGTATCGTCGGAGGCATGGGCAGCGGTGATGGGTGGGGCCAGCAGCGGCAGTGAGAGTGGCAGTAGTGGCAGCAGCATGGCCCTCGCCTACCAGAGTAGCATGTCCACCGTGGATCCATGGGTAGGCCCGTCCGATACCATCCTAGGTCCAAACAGTACAGGTGATCCGTTCGGAGGTATGAACCGACGATACTCGGTCCTGGAGATGCTCCTGATCGCCATCGTGGCCGGCTGCCTGAGCATCATGACCGTTGTAGGCAACGTGATGGTGATGGTGTCATTCAAGATTGACAAACAACTGCAGACCATCAGCAACTACTTCCTGTTCAGCCTAGCCATTGCGGACTTTGTGATCGGACTTATCTCGATGCCACTCTTTACTGTGTACCTGCTGATGGGCAAGTGGCCGCTGGGCTCGCACGTATGCGACACCTGGCTGGCCTTGGACTACCTGGCCTCCAATGCCTCAGTGCTCAACCTCCTCATCATCAGCTTTGACCGATACTTCTCCGTCACGCGTCCATTGACCTACCGCGCGAGGAGGACCACTCGTAGGGCCGCTTTCATGATCGGATGTGCCTGGGGCATCTCACTGCTCCTGTGGCCACCCTGGATCTACTCGTGGCCCTACATCGAGGGGACCCGAACCGTACCAGACGACGAGTGCTACATCCAGTTCATCGAGACCAACCACTACATCACCTTCGGGACGGCCATCGCCGCCTTCTATGTCCCAGTGTCGATCATGTGCGGGCTCTACTGGCGGATCTGGATGGAAACCGAAAAGCGACAGAAGGACCTGACCAACCTGCAGGCCGGCAAGAAGGACAACAGCCGGCGTTCCAATTCCAGGTACAGTCAGCCAACAACACACTGCGGGTCTTCCACAGGTTTAGCATGCCATCTTCTTATGGCCCGAGGGCAAGGTCTATACAGCTCTAGCCTGGTCTAATCCTGTGGATGACAGCGTACTTTTTACAGGAATCAGAACAAAGCAAAGCTTGGCTGGCGCATGCCTGTGTAGTAGTGATTGCAGTACATACATTATTTAGGATTAACACGTTCATGTCCACTCTTGGTAGCTATCTACAGTACAGTATATAGAATCTCAACTTCCACTCGGCACGTGGTCATTTCGTCAAATGGGATTTACGGCCAGCCGAAAGTAAGGCATGTGTCCATTTCAATCCCATTTGACTCCGCAACAATCTGTTAAGTAAATCTTGCATGACTCGTTTTGCAGTATCGACAGCACGTGTGTGTCAACACTGCATGCTGACACTTGTGAAAACTGCAGACTCCGAGGTGGAATCAAATTTTAACAAGTCTCCACGTGTGCAGTAAAGCTGACAAAAGCTCTAATCCCGCACATAAAGACAACACCACAAAATAATTGCTTTAAAAAGTTGTCAGATGGACATGTAACCTACACTTTAGGTTTAGTAAGTGTTTGAGCGATCTACCATGCGTCTTTGGCTCATCCGCTCGAGAAAATGAGAGTTATTGTTTTCTCTGCCTCTGCAGTGATTCGAAGAACCAAACTAAAACCAGCAAAGAGCCAAATATGGCATGCGAGGCAACCACAGTCGGAGAGCCCTACTCTGCTGCAGCAAAGTACGTAGATATTACCAGCTTCTATACTTTTCGACTAAGGCTTCATTTTTACGCAGATGCATTCACAATCCTGCTACTCGGAACTTTCGTGTACTCATTCCCAGAATGTAAATGTTTATTGTTAGTTAAGATACTCATTTACTGATCGATGTCAAATTTTCATCCATTTTTGCAGGACAGAATGATCCAAAAAAAATGTCTCACACTTCTGCATGAACGTTTGTATTTTGTCTGTAGCCACTATTATTTCTTGTGCTAGATGATTTTCTTATTTAGCAAGTTATTTACTAAACTCTTCCCTCTGTTACTATTCTGGAGCGTTATGTGTTGTGACGTTCATTTTGCCAACTATCGGTATTTCAACAAATACTGTATTTATGTGCATATGTGTACTTGGTATCTCTAGCATGATATGTACTGGCACTTAAACGACACCATCTAACACCAAATACGGAAATAAACTTATACAAATTTTCCTGCCACTTCTAAGAGTGAAAGCGACACCTTCATTTAGCAATTGCTCCACTTCTGACAACTGCATAATTAATTCATGTTTGTCATTGCTCTAGTTTCATATGTCAGGTGTGAGTACGTGCCCAATCTCAGAATAATTAGATGACATTCTGGTTACTCGATTTCAGGAGGGGAGTTCCATGCTGTTAAATGGCATCTAGGGTGCCAGAGAGGTTGCTAAAGAAAGGAGTCAATCTTGTAGGCCTACATCCCCCTGTCACTTCCACCTTAGTTGTATGGATAAGGTAGTTTAATTCCTGTGTCTGCGCCAGACTAGACTTTTGGCGCTGGCGGCGCTACATCGTTCGCTATCCGCCATCTTTTTCAAGGTGCATTCTAGTGGTAAGTCTGTGTAAGAAAGATCGAGCCAATCGTAGCAGACTACCGGCTACCTACCACAGGAGTTGCACCTTGAACAAGATGGCGTCTTAGCTCACGATGGGACACAGATATTACACTACCGTATTCGAGGAGTGTCATAGGGCTGATCTTGTACCACGAGGACACTAAAAATGGCACCGCTCATCAAGTAATGCATTAACTAAGAGGTATTAATTTAATATGTATACCACAGAATGAAAAATAATTCTCTCAACAAAGAAGTAGGTAGTAGGGTTATTTATTTATTTTGTAATGCCAGAAGAATGTGACAAATAAATAATTAACAGAGGATGAATATTGACAGATGTTAACCCCTGCTGCAATTACCTTCTTTATTCTGTGGGCAGGCATAGAATCACAGAGTGCCATTTTAAGTAGGCTATCCTTTGGTGGTCCAAGACTGACCATTTTCGGTAGGAACCTCTCTGGCGCTTCATTCTTTGTCAAGTGTCCAGATAATATGGATCATTAGACAGGTGTCGGTGACGTTTATTTACATGCGTGTGGCATCATGCAATGTGCAACTGAAAGTTGCACAGAATAAGCATTATTGTGTAAATTGCTGAGTTACAGCGTAAGATCATGAAACACACTGAAGTGGATCTTTAACAATTGGACGTTATGTCCCAGCTGATGCTCGGCTGTATCTTTGAGTATGGAGGATTTCCATAATATTCTGTGCCTATACCATGATCTGGCCCAACTGTAATAAGCGTCGAACATTGAAAAGGAATTACAAAACATCCAGCAAATTTACAGATGATATTGAAAAACATCCGCGTGTATCTTCCCGCTCATTTGTTCCTGGAGGCGAAACAAGATAATTATTATAGCGAAATATATACAGTATTTGCCATGTTGCATACTCATGGTTATTGAATATTGCCACGACTTTTCAACCATTTGTGATTTGAGTTTCTTTTTTTTATTAAACATTCTGTAGATTAAAAATTCACATAATGGCATGATCACGCTGTTATAATTAAGTTACTATTGAGAGATGTACAATACAGCCACTGTACATAAAGGATGTGAGTTACATTTCATATAGCACAAACGCAATAACTGATTTTCTCCACGAATCAACAAACCAACCGTCAATAATAGATTTCATAATTTCTTCGGCCGTCGGTAATATAAATCGGTAAGTATTTAGACTAGATCTTTAGGAATAATTATTGTAGTCTAATGCAAGCTAGACACTAAGACAGACTACCATAGAACCATTATGGAATTTCCATATGATTGACTTATTGGTAGTGCACTAGCTATGGACCGGTGGCTGGCTTACTGCATACACGAGGAATGAATGGCATGTGTATAGCCCAGGATGCAGATATTTGAGGCATGAATGGAAAAAGCAAGCCTGTGGGCGTATTCTGGCATGATTTCCACGGACATGTCTGGCTGACTTTCTGAATCAATTTCCCCATTAGGTGGCACAAAATTAGCTAGGGGTGGAAACCAAGGGAAACGACTTGGGACCTCTATTCAAAACTTTCTGATTTATCGACTGATGTCGAAAAGGCTTTACTTTCGAAGAAAATGATTATGTGGTGGGTGTGACGTAAGCGAGCTCCTCTTTTCTTCTTCTTCGTCTTCTTCTTCATTTTCTTCATTCCCCCCTTTTAAAAATGGTTCACCTATGATAAACAGGAGTATGGATCGCAGGGTAACACTCATTCCAGCAGCTGCGTCGTACTCGTGGACCTTTTGCGCTTTGCCTAAGGCTTTTAGACTATGTAGTGACTGTCACCGGAAACACCACAAAGACGGGCTCGTCGGTGCGGGAATTAATGTTTGCCTCTGCACAAAGAGCTGTGGAAACCTTACAGTTACGCGGATATATGAATCCTAACCCCGTTTTCAGCTCCATGGTTACAGAGTTTCAGGGCTTCACAAAGGAAATTTTCAGCATTATTCTGCAGCATTTTTAACAAATGAGTTATATCAGTGGAGCTATAAAGCAGATTATGATGGAAATGGGATGGTATCATCATTGGTATAGCCAATTATTTAGAATCGTGATCGGGATTTAGCGCATGACACTAGTCAAGGTGAGGGCATTGACAGATAAGCAATGAGTGTGGGGAGAGGGTTTATGGCAATTACGGCAATTGCCATTCATGAACTAGTAAGGGTCATGCGATCACTTACGTACAGTTGATCGAAAAGTGAAGGGATTTTACAGTGCATTCACAGTTATTGTCGGTCGCATAATATGTACTTTTATATTTATTAATATCCCTCTTTTATACACAGAGAACGTAAAAAGTCATTTTGCTAAGGATCGTAATTTTATGTCGAAATATTTCATGATTTGACTCTCGTCATGCAGGACTTAATGACTCCCTACAGTTTCTTACTCATCTGAATTTAGTGTACGTAACCGAAAAGGTTGCCATAAAATTTATACTGCATGAGTCGTACAATATGAAGGTCGCTCAATAAGCCTATAAATTTCAGATTTTTTTTGTACCTGATTTTTGGGCCTCAGGCCAAGGACAGGTCCCACTTTCTGAGTTGTTGACTGGATGCCAGATGACTTCACAACTGCCTCTTTTTTTATCTCCTTGCCAAATTCACGGTATCCAAAAATTTACGATCGCTTAGGAAACCAGTGAAGAGCCTCATAAACAGGTATAAGCAGTTCTCGTAGTAAGATGCAGTGTTNAAGATGCAGTGTTTGGCCGATTTCCCCCCCCCCCCCACAGCAAGCTTGAAGTTGCCACCACATGGAAAATAGCGCCCTTGACAAAAGCAGACAAAATATAGCATGGTTGAAAACTGTCGGGGCTCGTAAACTATGCCTCTGGAAGAGAGGGAGAGGTACAAAAAAAATGGTGGAAATGCTGAGATTGCGTAACTGTTGGCACATTTGGCCTTTTGTGACGGGGACTTGAGTCGCGTCTGGTTTTTGGCCCGGTTAGGATGGCTAGACGACTCTTTCTGGGAGCTCAGATCGTAAAATGCATCGCATCTGAAATGCCCTTATCATTGCCGCTTAGAAGCACCATTTTCTTCCAGAAAGATCTTGAGTCACTATACAGTGTAGCAAATCAAAACTTATCAGCAACTCGGGATTTTCCCTGCACTACACAGACCTTGGAAGTGATTTTTGAAAAACCTTTGGACAAAACATTTGGCCAAAAAGTTTTGCATATTATCATGTCCCTCTGCTGCAACCTGCAACTGTAGCGCCAAGAGCTACATTTTATAAATAGTAATAGTATTGGGTGGGGTTTCGTCCTTCTGCTATAGTTAGCTGTGTCTGTCAACTGTATGGTAACCATGGTAACACATGGGGGAATCCTCGATTTCAGAAGCATGCTGCTAGCACAGACGAAAACCTAACCCATTCTGTCTGGGTATTTCTAATTAAGTTTGGGGGAGGAGGAAGGGGTTATAAAATCTCCATCTTATAGGCCACTATAGGCGGCCCACCCTTACGTCGACCTTACGCAATCGTTTTGTTTTCAAGTTTTCCATGGAAATGCCCTCACACAATAATATGAGTAAACAGTGTCAACAAAAAAGAACAATGTAAGAAACGATGACGTAAGGTCGAAGTAATTCCTATGATGTACTGTATATCGGTCTCAATTACTTTCGGCCATTTTATCCTGGTCTTGAAGCAACCCTTCGCACAGGCCCCACGGTGAGGAGGTGTGTGTGTGAAGGGTTGCTCCAAGACCAGGATAAAGTGCCCGAAAGTAATTGAGACGATAATACGTATTTTTATAATCAGAGATTTTATCTATAGACATATCGATAAAATCTCTGATTATACGTACATAATAGGAATTATTTCCATTAGTCTACAACTACAGCATTGCTTATTGTAGTCCCAGTGTAGTGTCGCGAGTAATAGTAAACAAAGGCCTGGGACATTGATTTGGAACAAATATGGCGGCCCACATGTAGCTCAGAATAATCGCCCCTGCTGCATCCTACAGACCTATTCACTAACTATGCTCGAGTAATATTTTATGCGCTTTGTCGTTTAAGGCCTAACCCACTTAAATTTGTCATTAGCGTGTAGCATACCTAGATACAGATGAAAAAAGTCACGTATTGTGGCTTATAACATAATGGACCTTTATATAGGTTTGGAAGTTCTACCAGCCAGTTTTATGTAGGAATCAATAACAGGAGCCATAATCGAGTGCAGAGTGAACTCTGGGGAACATGACGTCACACAGATGAGAATATTCCTGTCCCCTTTTTTTCTGTCCATATTCAGATGAGCGACACGAAAATAAAGTAGACCTTCCCCGCCCCTCAGCCCCACCCAAAAAAAGTTGGGGGACGAGGGAAGGGGGGAATTAAAAGAAGAAAAGAGGCTTCTCCCGCTATTTTAAATTCCAAATTTCATAATGCGGTTCAGGAGAGAGTTTTCTGCATTTGAGGGGGGAAAAGTAGTGGGTTCGATAATCTTGTTGGGCTTTATAGAAAAATATAAGCGAGGCTTAGCTTTTAATAATGTGTTTTCATAGTCAATTACCATTGCATGAGGAAATAAAATGTGTATGTTTAAAGGTGTACTGCACTGCAAGCATTTCTTCGAGTTCCATTTCAGTCGTGCAGACCAAGATATATAATAATAATATATAATGATTTGTACCCCGTGTTAGGGCCATGGGCCCTCTTAGGGGGGTGGGATACCACCATATTTTTTAAAAATCTGGAACTCTTGCTTTCGTTTTTACTTCTCGTATATGGGGATGGGATAGGGACGGAAGGAAGCGGCTGTGGCCTATAATTACGGACACGACCCTGGAATTTTCCTGGTGAGACCATGGGAAACCACAGAAAACCACGGTCAGGGTCGGCGGCCGCCGGGATTCGAACCCAGGACAGGACCTCCCGATTAGCAGTCGGATACCATATCCCCTCCGCTACCACTGTTTCGGTCAGACCAAGATATAATTATTGTGCTATCGATATCCGACAATCATAAAAATGTATTTTATTTGTTGCTGTAGAAGTCAATTACAGTAAGATTTGTGTTATTTTAAATTTTAGTAAAGTACAGTTCATTGAATGTTGGCTGTGTGGTCTAGGGTCTAAGAATATAATGCAAAGGTTTTAGAATATTATTTTAAATATGAGCCATTATCCTTTAAGCCTGTGCTTAAATCTAAATTTATTATTATTATCGTGCCTTTGTTAGACCTACCGAATGGAATATCCTAAAATAATTAAATGTAGAAACATTTTTGCATACTTTCACAGTGGTTTTTAGCAAAAATCAAGCACCAAAAAATCCGACGTTACAGTTTGCCAAAGCTTTAGAAATTCATTCCAAAAATAGATACGCAAGCAAATGGGATACACTTTTTGATCTAACTGAAAGGAATATGTGTAAACTCGTATTATTATCAACCACCCACACTAAAAATTATATCGGTTCACAACAAAATTAATATTTGGATGCCTCCATTCATACATCTATTTTTACATCATTTGTGTAAAATAAAGGCAACATAAAGTTAAACTTGATCCTCGATCCGCACGTTAAAGGCCATTAGTTAAACTTCGCAGGTATACTTTGTAGCCGCGTGTCACGTCAAACTGGGTAAATATCAGTGAAATAAAGCGAAAAACCTGACGACAAGGTTTATCTTTGAAACGTGGAACTGCTCACGAGGGCACAATCGGAATGGAAGTGAAATTAGGTATAGTGCAGACTTATCGATCTACTTTCCACTACATTTTATGTTGGTACACTTTCGAATTTGATCACGAAAAAAACTGCCTGCTGGAAGGAGAGCGAAACTGTGCAACGATATTTTTTTTCCCTCCTCTGCTTGCACTGGAAGTAAAGCAAAGTTGGCTCATTGTGCCCAAGCCTTCTGGAGTTATATTTGGAGAAGGTTTATAGTCCCTCAAGTTGAAGAGAGCAAAGAGAGAAAAGAGGGAAGGGGCCACGAATGACCTCCATCTAACCAGGGCTTTATCTCCATAACTCCCGCGTGGAGGCTTATTGAGTTGATGAAGGAACCACGTCGGAATGGGCCTTGGGATGGAGAGAAATTCCCAGGCTCCTATTTGGGAAAACTAGGGACTTCTTCCATGCCTTTTCATTCTGTTTTATTTTGGCCAAGGGGTATACCATTCCTTTTCATTTTATTCTGCCACTTTTAAACCATTTTTGAATATATTGTCGCGGCTGTGTGGAATTGTAGAAAGTTCCATTACCCGCGACCCCCTTTCTTCTTGCTAATCTTGCATGAATCTGAAAAAGGGATCAACAAACACGTCAGAGATTGCCAAGACATATTCATGTTACTGTATGTCAAAAAAGTTTTGTCTTGATGCTGTAGTGTAGTGTTCTTTTTCATAGGGATTTCATTGGTAGAGTGTTGTTGGTTGTATATTTCCAGCTGGATACGTTTGACCTAAAAAAATGCCAAAGCATCAACTAAAAATACCAAAAAGTAAAAAAGACATTACCTACTGTATATTATGCCAAAAAAATTGCCATATCCCCTCTCCATTCTCCAAAAAACATAATATTGAACCAAAATTCAAAGACATTAAATTTTTGCAAGTCTCCACAAATTGCGTTTTTCCTCAATACCATCAGTTATAATCATTTTCAAACATGACTGCAAAGATATCCAATCTGGCAACATCGCAAAATAAAGTAGTCTTTCTGGAAGGCCGACCTTGTCGTCCCTCACCAGCATCCGATAATCCCCATGGAAGCCCCTATGTCATGCCCAATCATTTGGATCCTCTTCTTCTCGATAGGGCATTGCAGTATAGATGACCAACCTTTTCACGTTTTTGCTCTGACACCCTGACAGCTTGATGCAAAAACCTATTCGTTGACCAGTTGTCGATTCTACTTGAAGGTTACATTATTTGTACTGTAAGAGACAAATAACTAATGGAGGCAATTGGTTGGTAAGGAAATGAACTACTTGAACTCAGGAAAATACATCATCAATTTATATACACTTCAATTGCTAGTGTTGTGCGCCGACTTGCAGTACTTCTGGAAATTCAGAACTGGTGTAGGAGAAGGATCAATTTTGGCAGAATAATTTTTTTGGATACTGTGGCATGTGACCTATACTGTATATCATATGAGTGATATGACGTAGTAAATTATTCATCAAAATTTGAATAAAATATGTAGTTTATACACCTTTTTTGTTGAGGGAGTTAATAATCATGTTTATAGCTTTATTGCTGGTTATTAATAGAACTTACGAACTTATATATTAGTCTGCGGTTCTAAATCCTTCAATTACGGGCACTGCACATCCTGCGGGTACAAACGCGGACTGCCACAATATTAGCCTTAGATGAAATAGTTGGAAGCAGTGATGGCTTTGTTCACCGTTATTAGTTTATTGCCCCGCCCTCTCCTCCACATGGCCATCAAATCGTTTGGGTGAGCCAATTTAGGGTATCTCCGCCGGAGCAAGTAAGTTACTATAACCAGCCCTTTCCTGGTCCTCAGATTTATGGCAAAATATATACTGTATCACAGTAAGTAACGCTTTTGGGACTGAGATTCACTGCACAGTCCATATACTGTACCTTTTAGTGTGCTTTAAAAATCACCTTTCCTGCTGTACGGTGAGAATTTCCCATGGTAAAAGTATAAACCAGCCTTGCAACCACATTTGACATGATATTTTTGGAGTTCTGTGAACATACCGCACAGTCCTCTATATCCGTCCACAGAAGTAGTGAGGCTGACCATTATGATGGGACGATATGTTTATGGCAGGGGTCGGTATAGTGCATATATTCAGTACAATCTGTCTCAATAAGTTTCAGGCACTTTATCCTGGTCTTGAAGCAACCCTTCTCACAGGCCCCACGGTGAGCAGGTGTGTTCATGTCTTCAATAAGGTGTGGGGACGGAGGTCTGCGTTTCTACTGAATCTGTGGGGACTAGTCCGCATTGTGGGGACATTTCTCGGTCCCCACAGTGTTTCACACACACTGTGTACTATTAGAGTGGGGACATGTGTAAATTAGTGGGGACATGTCCCCACTATTTTCAGTTGTAGGGTTTCACATAAGTCAATTTTTCTCAGTCTAGGTTAGTTAGTGTAGGTTAGGGTAGGGTAGGTTAGGTTAGGTTAGGTTATGTTAGGTTAGTTTACACTCGCTTCGAAAAGTTGAATTTTCACGTCCCCACGCCTTAGTGAAGACAAGGCTGTGTGTGTGTGTGTTTGTGTGAAGGGTTGCTTCAAGACCAGGATAAAGTGGCCGAAACTTATTGAGACAGATTGTACAATGTACATACATGACAAGCATGATAGGCATAACCTTTTTGATGAAAAAATACATTTAGAATACGTTCGGCTTAACTCTTGAGAAACAGCAATAATAATTACTGTATTATCTATACAATCATATACTTTCGTCAAACTCACAAGAAACATATCGCGGGTGATAATGACAGATCTAGATGAAACTGAGCATGCTAATCCAGAACAATATGTATATGATAACCAAAAATGAAGTATCTCGGGCTGAAACCCATATTTGCAAAAGTTACGACGTGTTAAAGAGACAAAAATGGTATACATTTTTCCATGCACAATGGGATTACGTTAGCGACCACAAATAATGATATTGAAGTTTGTAATCTGTTTTATTGTACCAAATTCACATTATTTAACTGGCGTACAATTTATTTACACCTACACAGGTCAATTTTTAATGAAGGGTTTATGCAGTGTTTATGCACCAGGACACTTAGGTGATTCTATAGTGTTTATACGGCAGTATATATTTAGGTCGTTCTGTATAAACCGTTCATTAAAAAGTGAACTGTGTATGTGTAAATAAATTGTGTGACAGTTAAATAGTGTGAATTTGGTACAATAAAACTGATTACATACTTCAATGTCATTATATGCGGTGCCTAAGGTAATCCCATTGTGATTGAAAATGTACTATTTTTGACACTTGAACACATCCTAACTTTTGCAAATATGGGCCTCAGCCCGAAATGACTTCATTTTTGCTTATCATATATTATCCTTGATTAGCATATAAAGTTTCATTTTGATCCATTATTATCACCCGAGAAAGGCCCCTTGTCAGTATTATTGGGAAAATTTTAGAGTAAGACGGTCGAAGATGGCTTCCCCCTCAAACCCTGGCGGATAGTAAAGGGGTAAATAAATAAATAAATAAATAAATAAATAAATATTATGGATAAAATTAGTTTCTCGGGTATCCTGTGAGTGCTGCCATATGAGCCTCTGGTAGTGGCACTCACAGGATATACGAACTAGACTGCGGCACATTATTTTCTCACTTGCCGCACGTGAGGCATGTGCCGCAGGTAGTAGCATTCACAGGATATACCAAAGGTCGAGCAGCCAAAATATAGCACGTGTACGGGGTCTGCCACAGGAACTCCATGAACTTAAAAACCTGCAATATTGCAAAAACTTGTTGCATGATTATTAAATAATACATCTTAATAATTAGGTCTTTGCATAATATGTTTGCAGTTATAGGATGCGTCCGCATGAGCAACAGGGAATGGTAGTTCAAATAAAGCGAGGTCACATTTAAAATAGGTCAAAACGCCCTATACACTTCTTACTGTATGTCCATCCCAAAAGTCAATGTCGCAAATGGGAATCCACATTATAGAAGAGAGCACATAATAATATATTTACACAGTAAAATAATGGTGATTATAGGCCATGTCTGATATTCCCTTTGATCAAATGATCGCCTAACCTTGAGCCAATCATACTATATGTGCACTCTATGCAGGGAACTACTTTCTTCTCAATAATTTATCTGTTCTGTTTGAACCACCAGCAGAGATCTAACAGTATCAGGTAAAACTTTAAAACTTGTCAAATGTATGTAGGCAGAACCATCAAGCACAAGCAACGGCCGTTGCTTCATTGCATAATTATAGCTGTTAATTACACTTGAACTCTGTACTTTGCGAATTTTGCGCGTATCACTACGGCACAGGCGCAAGCAAATATTTCTTTTTGCTCTGAAATTGGTGGCCTAATTCTAAAACTACATAGCATATGATGAAAGGAGTGGAAACAGTGACGTCAAGTTTAGGTTGTTGTACTGTAAGTTGCTCCATAAGGCTGCCGAAATAGCATTTTTCAATAGAGCTCAATTTACTTTATACAGACTAGTTAAGTAGACTGAAATATTGGATTACGTTTATACACTTCTCGATATGATGAAAGGTTTTGCCGGAATTAAACGCAACAATGCAGTGTGCTCCAATTTATTAGTTGAAGGATCTGTATGATTAGCGATTTTTTTTACTGCGCTGCGTATTTTCAAGTGGTCACTACAGTTACTTTTAGAGGTTCTCAGAAATATTACCTGCTAATATTAAGTTGAATTGATGCATCGTTTTTATCAAATGCTGCACTACGGTACTGCAGGTGGATTTGAGTGCAAATATACTGTAGATTCAACAAATGGCTGTCATTCCCATTATTACTGAATCTCATGAATATTCATTATAACTTACAGTAATTCAGGGAAATGCTGTAATCATTCAATCCAAGATTCGCAGACAGTTTTAGAGGTTTTTCGTATTGTCAGCAGAAACAGTTTAATGTTTTTTCCAATGAATGTCTTATTGAGGCTTGTACCCTCATATCTCTGTGCAGATCATATCAATAGCTTTATTCGTTACAAAAAATATTCACACTTACATTAGTCACAGAGTCGCCCCGCAATGCGAGATCACTTTGTGACAGTGTTCATTTCCTTAAGGTTAAACATGAGAAACCAAACATACAACGACGTAACTCCGCAAATTCTTTATTTTAGACAAATTTTCGTCTTTACAATGATATATTATTTTATAAAAATTGATAATCTATCATGTAATATTATGAAAAACATTGTCATGTTTTGGGTATTTTACGAGTAGTTCAAGTCCTTAACTTCGTAAAGTCCTCGGCGGCTGATTTCTATGGATTTTCATTTGGATATTATAATTTTGAGAGGTACAATACCCTAAAGGACCGGGACATATGTCACCACAGTAAATAATATCCGTGGACTGACTTTGTGACAAGTTGATGCTATCACAAAGTCACCCCGCAAAAGTACGAAATTAATCTAACACCCTCGTATCTTCTACAAAATAATCAAGTTCAGTCTTGCATCATGTTATATCATTTCTTAGCCAATGACTCTGTCTTCAAAATAGGTTGCATCTTTTACTCTCATCGCAATATATGCTGGTCGCTGTTAGGGAAAGTAATCGGAAGAGGTGCCAACAATCCTCGCAGTTTGCAAACTTGGAATGTGACAGCCAACAATGCACGAGATGTAGGAGCTTACCAAGCACAACCTACGTAGCCATCTACTGGCTCTAGAAAAAATTCAAAATAATAGTGGCGCGAGATTTGAAAAATTGATTTGTCACAAAGGCATGTCACAAAGTCACCTCCCCGTTAAGGTATTTTTGATCGTGTCTAAAAGTAACTTCGTGCCAAAAATCTCTAACCGCTACGGAGACTTCAATTAGAGCATATTACTGTATCTATGCCGGATATTTAGTGTAGACCTATTCCTAACAGTGGCGTCTTAATAAATAGGCTACCGGTATATAAAATATGTCACAAAAGAGCCGACAACTATTTATTGCGATGTTTCCATAATAAGCTATAAACACGTACGCAGTAGATCATTTAAAATAGTTGTAACACTTCCTAATTATTAAGGGTGTCACAACTAAGTCGGACTTACATTATTTCAATATTATAAAAATATTTTCTACATTGACACAAGCATTAACTTAAAAATGAAAGGACTATATATAGGGGGCCTCGGGGCACACAGTGGTAATAATACCACTGGGCAGCCAAGTGTTAGGTCCGAGGTGTACTCCCGGGACCCGGCACCTCCGCTTGGCTGGATTTTCTTCCGCTTTTCATCCGCCGCATTTACACCCTGATCTCAGCTCTACGCCCTGGAAATATTTGAGGGAGCATCCCGCAAATAGCAAGAGACTTCCCAGCAGCAGGCGTTAGTTACTGTAGAGTCGTGGATGAGTTTGTTACATTTTGTAAACGAAGAAATGATCAGGAGCAAAATAATTCCGGTTTCGTTTTTATGAAAAGGTGAAATCTGCGTAGAATACAATACAACAAGTCGACTCCGGTTCCAGTTGGATTTCAAGAAAACCGAAGCAGCGCAGCGGTGGAGTATTTACTTTTCCATTAGGAGAGTCAACACTGCCTTGGTCATGGATAATGTAGGATGTGGGTTGTTTACAACTGATTAGTCTATAGATTTTTAAACTGTGCAAAAGGTCAGCTGATGAGAAAGTAGTGCAGACTGTTTCATAAACTTTTAGGTGTACTTATGCTTATCAGCGAATCACTTTATGTCAAAGTAATTTGATCGCAGTCTTGTTACCTAAAAAATGGACTCTTGTAATGAATTAAGCTGTAGCATATCCTGGAAGGTTTGCGTCCGACCACACATAGGATACGTTTTATACTATGCGTTTTTATAGCGGACTGGTACAATAGGTGAGGGACCAACAGTGTTAATTGACGCGGCATGGTAACGTTTGCACACCAAATTGAATAATCATCACAGTAATTAAACCTCACAAAAACTGTTCCAAATGACGCTCACTAGCTTTTATGCTGATTGTACCGCAACGTACAGTACCACTGTCTGCCGTAGAGGAAGTTGCAGTTTGTAAGAACACTGAACCGCTATGCCGCAAACACTGGCGGAAGGATTCTTGCTGAAACTATAATCTAACAGCATGCCTTCCTCAAAACTTATGGTGCTCGCAAAGTACAGTTGTCTCGAATCACTCTGTCGTCCATGGAGATAGTAGGCACCAGAAACCCCCTTTCTCCCCTAATGCTGTAATAATTTATTTAATATTGCTTCATCGACACCGTCAGCACAACTCAATACCGGTATAGGTCATCATCTGCCCAAATAAAACGCTCCATGTGGATGGGCCAGACATGACTGTCAAATCATTACCATCGCTGATCGACAGGAAGAGGTTGCCTATCTTAAATTTGTTGCATTTGATGCTGCCAGCCACAAAGAAACTCCATCAGGGGATGCGTGAGGGAAAGTCCGTGTGTGGTGATGCAAACCTTCCAGGATAAACTAGGCTGCGGAGACCAAAATGACCCCTTACATATCCTCGCATATAGGTGTTCGCCCTATGGGTTTGTCGAAATCATGAAACAATTTGTACAATTGCTATGCAGGCAGGTTATAATGTGTCAATATACAAGTCATTATACCGATGTGCAAAAAATTAGAAAGTAGAACTTTTATCACAAATAAGCTAATTCATGATGTCATATTTAATTGATGTAATCTAATTGGATGTACTATGGGGCTCAAATTGTTTTGGCCACTTTATCCTGGCCTTGAAGGAACCCTTCACACACACACACACACCTGCTCAACGTGGGGCC
>KZ539560.1:1557-18889 GCA_000934665.2 Catajapyx aquilonaris | reverse complement strand
GGGGTGGGGGTGGGTGGGAGGGAGAGTAGTATAGGGAGGTGGGGGAATCCAGCCAACTTGCTTTCAAAGCCTCCAAGTTGGGGCCTGCAACGCACAAAGCTTCGGCTCTTCTGGAAGAGGTGCGCACAAAGAGATCTGGAATTAAGGCCAAAGGCTTTGCACCAGACCCCCACCTCTCTCTCTCTATACCTTCTCCCTCCCCATTTCCCTCCCACTTTCCCAGGTACCCTCCTTTTTGCCCACCCATCCACCACCGCATGAATTAAACATGCTGCCCACTATTGGCCCCCGCCCAACATTCCTCTCACTAGTCTTTTCCTATCCTTGTCTAGCTCGGGAAGGCCTTCTGCTGGATCCCCCTCCTCCATCTCCTATCCCACCCAAACCCTATCCGTGGGCCTATCCTTCTCCGCTGCTGCACCGGTATAGGAATCGACAAGCCACAAGGTGGGGAGGTTGCTATGGTGAACAACATGGCAATTCGCTTTATTAGGCATCAGTTGGGGGATCGGGTGTCGTCATTCGGGTCCACCTTCGGAGGTGCTCTCGTATAGAGTCGTAGGGCACGATATTGCGATGGGAAGATTTTTTTTGTTCAGGTTCAGTCCCATCCTAGTGTCCATTAGCTGAATGGTAGTATCTGAAATGAGAGAAAATGACCTATTAGTATATTAACCCTTTGAGACACCTCGTTAGATGCTTACGCGTTTCCCTTTGAAAACTGACTGTGGTTCTGACTTATACGCTCATTGTATAGTACCGTATATGCCAAACAATTTTATTGCGAACATATCCTCATGCAACACAACCATCAGCACTTGAGCAAGACGAAATAATTTTTCCAGTTAATATTTCACTTCTCAAGTGCTGAGGGCAGGATACTACTGACCGAATATGCTTATAGTCAGAAAACAGATAGGTCCATTGCTTTCCTCACTGATTTATGTTACATATTTAGAGGGAAAAGTATTAGCAATTTTTAAATGTCACCATCCGTTATTCCTTTTACTTGTAGGTTTATATAGGAGACGTTATAGTGGTGAAAAGTGCCTTGTGGGTTACTTATTACCATTTTGACACTGCGGAGTATACGCGAGATGAACCTCCACGGAGGACCACAAGTGCTTTCATATCGTTCAATGATGTTGACAGTTTCATTTCTCAAAATTGATCTATAATAATTGAGAATTTCAGCTTCAGAAGCGACTGTATCATAATTTAGCTGTATACGTTTGACATTTCTGAACTGATAAGGTATAACTGCAATTTTCTACGCCGTGGTCAGGAACCTACTGTACATCAATCTGCCACTTTATTATACTTTTACTTATTACTGCAATATTTAATACAACACCTATTTGTACTCCGTTATAAAGAATCCCAACAAAAGTGAGCTCAATCATTGTTTTCCCTGTCCGTCACAAATCTTTTAATACCGACCAAGTGGCCAATAGAGAGCATCGTGTCGGATCGGAATTGGAGAATTATGTCCCCTTTTGAAAAATGGAAAGCGGGGGAGGTCAAACAAGCTGCGAATCCATTGCTCCAAAATCCAATCGGTTGAATTATTAAAGACCCAGCGGCACGCAATCCCCTTGGCCTGCTGCAGTGCTAATTGCAGCAGTCAGTGCTGCCTGTGGCGGAAAAAATCCGGTCAGAGGATTCGACACAGCACCAAGTGAGAGAACACCTGTTAGCACAGACATAAAAAAAGAATTACATCCCCCAGTAATTCAACCAGAAGTCTATTTGCGGATTTTACCATCATTTTTCACCGCTTTTTCCGAAAGTAAAAAATGGTGATTGATCTAGTTGAATACCAG
Source organism: Catajapyx aquilonaris (assembly GCA_000934665.2). Classification (NCBI taxonomy): domain Eukaryota; kingdom Metazoa; phylum Arthropoda; class Diplura; order Dicellurata; family Japygidae; genus Catajapyx; species Catajapyx aquilonaris. The sequence goes on along the minus strand of KZ539560.1, from coordinate 17,066 downwards.
GGGGTGTTAGACTTGGTCGATGGAGCGGCAAAGTGCGTGGTCCGTGGAGACTCGGATGCAAGTCTGGGGCAGAAAATGGCGGCAATGGTTGAGGGTACAGGAGGCAAGAGGAGGAGAAAAGGACCAATGAGGCGAGGAGGCCCTGGGGGAATCCCCGAGCGCCGACGTGTCGCCCTCCCCAATTAGCCGAGGCCGCCCAGGGGCACAACGTGGCATCGGAGCATAAGAGAGAGAAGGAGGAAGAAGAAGAGAGAGAGAGAAGATAGAGAAGAAGAAGAAGTGCTCGGGGGCCCCTAAGCAGAACCTTCCTTGCTTGCTGCAGCTCGGCCGTCTCTTGGAGCGGAATTTCCATCCCTCCGGACGCCATCACACCGGCAGATATTAGGCAAACATGAGAAGGAAGCTACGTCTTTGAAAACACAACCAGAGGCATTTGGATGTGGAAAACTTTCCTTCATCTTGGCCGTAATTACATCCGCCAGACTGGGCTCCCTTGCAATTGTGTGCATTTGCCTTTATCCTCGCACATTAAAAATGCAGGCTGCGTTTTATGGAGCAAGTTCCAGCACTTTCCTTCTCTTGAAGCTTGGCAAAGGCCGAAAGCCTTCTGGAAAGCTGTCATTCCAACTTCAGGATCCCGCGCACAATAGGCCGTGATTAATATTTCAGCAGTTCAACTATTTTGAGGTGCGCGACAAGAAACGTGCCTTAAGAAATCTTCTAAGATCCGCACACACACACAAAAAAACAGTGCCACCTACAAAAAGTTCTGTAATTACCCAGCATTGTACCCAGGGACAGCCTCCGACTTGTCTATGATCTAGCCCCATTAATTCCAGCACGATGGTCAGAGTTGCCACGGAGGCCTGATGCCTGGCAAACTATTCCGCCTTTCCCATGGAGAAACCATCTTTTCCAAGAGCTGTCGGGGAATAAGAGCCAGGAGCTTGGCAGCTGCATCACGTGCAGAATAAGCCCAGATAAGATGGCCGCGGGTTTTTGGCCAGAGAGACACTTTGTGCGCGGAAGGGAAAGCTTTGAAACGGAGAAGTCTCCTCAGAGGAAAACGTGTTTATGACGCCGCTCTATCTGCTTTCTTTGTGTCCACAGGAGGATGATGATGTGAGAAGGCAAGGCCTCCTTAGCAAGGGTCGTCCTTTGCACTGGGGGTTGCCGTGTCATGCGACTCAACCGCTACTAAAACACCACTCACTTCCTTGCTGCCCAGCAGTTTTGAGGCCTCCGGGGGCCTTACGCAGCACGCAGCTTGGTGTATTGTTTCTTCGTAATTAAGTCGGAGGGTACTAAACATGCGAGCTTTCGGATATACTTGGTTGGTATACGTATAATCGAGCTGGATCGTGTTGAGTGGGAATTATCATGTGTGGAAGTGGTACAAAGTTTTTGGGGGGAAATAAATGAGGAAAGTTTGATTATGTTGCACTTTGCTTTTGTGGAACAACATATGAGATGAAGATAGTTGGTTTACAAACTATATCCTGCATGATCAACAGTATGTGCGGAAATTTAACTAAATTTAGAAGAAAATTGGAAGGCCTTGTGCGTTCATGTTCGAAGTTTAGCTTCGCACATGTAAGTATTTATACTGTATAGTATGGCATGAACTGTATTTTCAGCATAATATAGGCCTATGTGAAAGAGAAGCAGATATTACTTTGTTCCTTATCTTCGTATGGTTCACTGTATAAAAATAACTTTTTCTTTCGATGGGATTTTCATGACTATTTATACAGTTATTCCTGCTTGAACACAAATATTTTGTGCAGGTTTTGGTTATATTTGCGTTATTTTCACGACTTCCATGCAAATATTGCATTAATAAATGTGTTTCAATTTTTAATAGTAAATTTTAGAATAATAGTTTGGCTTGATAGGGCTATGTATTTTAACATTTGTGTAGTTGAAACGTTATTTTGCACCCCAAAGTCCTGGTTGCTGCATCAAATTCTGTTAATAACTGAGATTAAACAAACCTATTCTCAAAATATTCTGCAAAATAATTGCATGATTTGAATTACGGTATACAGGTATATATTAATTTTGGCCGGCGAACCCTCTTGCAAAAATTGATGCTGTCGGATTCGATATTCTTTGGCGTATCCTTGAAATTGCACCACCCGCACTCCCATGTGTAGGGTAAACTCGCTGGCTGTTGCACATCTAACCTCTTCTAACTGGCATGATTAATGAATCAATATGAGACACCGTCTTGGTGGTGGTGGTGGTGTCTCATGTTGATGCATTAATCATGTCAGACACGCATATATAGGTCTTGTTTGCTCCGTTTACTTTTGGTTTCCCTTTGTGCAATAAGTGTACAGCCATTGGCCAAGAAGGCTGTGTATACTGTGTATACATTTCATTTGTTCTTGATATTTCGCTTAAAAATTATGAAAGGCAGGATGCAATTTTACCAAATAGACATCTTTAATTTCATTATACTTAAAATAAGGCATCAGAAAACAACTTGATTTTCATCACCTTATGTGGCAAGACCATCGCTTTTAAAATACACCCTATTAATAGGAGTGCCTAAATTTTGTTGCTATTTCTCCGATTCTTATGCACGTGTAAATATCAGTTTGAGTAATATACTAAGTTATATGAATTTGTCGAGCCTTAATCATTGTCGAGCATGGCACTTCCTGTTTGCATACAATAATTTAGTCTTACAAGTATAGCGTAAAGCATCAAGCACCATGCACGCATCTGCGAGTTATTTTTCGATAATAGTTGGAAAAATAAGGCATAGCCTATGTATCATATTATGATGTGTAGTAAGAAGCCAATTTATAAGTTATTTCAATAACGTAAGTTCATATCCGTCATAAAGTCGCATATTGAAAAAAAACGCTCCTAGATGAACCGGCATGTCAACATTGAACCATATACTCGTTCATGCACGTTTATGTGTATGAAGCGCACGTGCAAGCTCTAGGATGCTCCTGTTCGCGAAAAAAAAGTGTTAAATTATCTGTACTTGTGCCGTTGCCAATAGCGCAAACAGAACGAGTGAAAGGTCAGGACGAGCTAGATTCATTCAGTTGAGGTCCAAATTACTGCATAGTATCTGCATAAAAGGTCCGGATGTCGGCAATCTCTGACTCACATTTACCCACTTATTGTCCAGAATTCTAATAATAAACATCTTGTGCAATGCACCGCTGCGAGATTTCCATACACACATTATACGTATACTGTACAACGACAGAGTTACAACATATACACTTAAGTGCTGTAAATTACAATTTCGCTGTTGTATAGTGTCAGAGTTACGCCGCTAATTTATTTGTAGAATTGCACATCTTCTATGTATTCTCAGAGGTACGCTAAATGCAAGAAGATTGCTATAGACTGTGCATAAAACACGAGCTGATTAATTATTCCTGATCAATACCTAAACGCTATACGTGTCGTATAGGGAATTTCTTTTAGCAAAGTGTCACCCACCCATTTGACTCCCATGTACTACATGTCAGTATATGTACAAGTCCCTCATGTGCATGTCTCCCTATGCTGCTGGGGCTGCCTGGCATCCTGCATGTGGAGCAGAGCGTCGAATGCAGCATCCACATGCAGAGAGAGAAAGAGGGCTTGTGGTGCGGAGAGATGAAAAACGAAGCATTGAATGCGGTGCTGCACCCGCCTGCAGCTCGTGCGGACTGTGAAATCGGTGTGCCGGCCGCCCCCCGCGCGAATAGAATCCCGATTTAAATTGAATCGTCATTTAGCGGCCTGCACTAGGTTTGCCCATCACTGGTGTTTTACATTGTCCAAACAGTGACCGCTGCTCGGTATCATTATGAGCGGGTCCGCGCTCACCGCAGACACCTCCCACGGTGGCCCTACGTCATCCGGCCGGAACGTCACTTCATTGCTGTCCACACAACTATCCCCTTGCCCACGCTCTATGGCCATTATGGTGCCAACATGCCCACCCTCGAGTCCGGAGTTCTTTTCCCGCGCCTCTCCTCTTCTGCTGCCTCGTCCTCTGCTTCTTCGCTCTGGGGTGCCCTCAGAGGACAAAGACACCAATCTGGTCACCATCATCACCACCACCACCACAACCACCAGAATAACACCAGCAGTAACCAGCACCAGCAACATCAACAACAAGGCATCAGGAGAAGGATATCCGGGAATCAGTCTCTTGCTGCACCCATGTGTCTGGTCGGAGGACCCCATCACCACCATCACCACCACCACCACCACCGTCTACCCACTTCTTCGTCGTCCTCATCTTCGTCTCCAGATGCAACCGCCGCAGCCGCCGCGGCCGTCCAGGTATACTTTATTCATTCAACGACGTGTGTGTGTGCGTGTATTCATATGTGATGCGACCTCCGGTGACATACATGCCAGTGCTCTCTTTCGCATCCCATCCCTTTTCCTTGGCCATGGCGCCCAGGAGGACACAGGCGCCAGGGAACACTTGCTCCTTGCGCAAAGGCTCTCTCTCTTGCTTGCGCTGCTGATATCCTACGCGATCCTACATGGTCCAACCGCTGCTGCCGCCTGGATCTCAAACCCAAGGGCCTGCCCATTGGTCACTTAACTTTCTCGGACATTGCATCTTAGTTCTCTCCGACTTCATTACTGCCCGGTATATCACCCGATTTGGACCAAACCGATTCGGTGCACATTTTTTTGGTATAAAATCGAGTGGAACTTTGTGCGTTGTACTAAATTATGAAATAAAACGCGTTTTTAGGCCGATCCGATCCGGGGGCAATAGCGGCGGGATGCAAGCGGGCCGATCCGATCGCATTGGCCGTCAACTTTCCCCCGAGTCTCCCCCTAACTAGACTATAACCCGATGGCGTCCCCCGGTATTAAATGAAGCAGACAGCAAAAACCGGACTGTTTTTTGAAACCGTGAGAAATGAAGGTGTGGGAAAAGCACAGCATCTGCCGCCACTTCTTTTTCGTTCATGGCTACTGGATTTTACAGATGACCAGTTCTGGGCGAGCGAGTTTATCCGAAGAAGTCTAACCGGTTTTATTTTTGTATCCGGCGACCGATTCAGTGTGTCTTTCATTTTTTTATTATCCGGGTGTCCGATGTTGGTGAGGCTTAGCCACCTCTGATAAACCGGAACTAAAATGACCAACCCAGATCGTAATATTTGGGGTCCAAGCTTCTGGTCTGGTCGGCCACATTTCAAGAGCCGGATGGCTATTGTTGGCGACGTCATTCTTGAACTAAAATGTCGAGGCGAGAGTTTCGGCGGCGCGGTTTCAATAACGGTCACATCAGCCGCTAAGAAGTCGCCGCAAAACTGAGAATCGAACCTCCAACTTTGCCAAAGGCAGAGGAATCGCAATCCACTACCCAACCGCACGTGGCAAAGGAAATGGCTGCCATTATCCAAAATCTAGTTCTAGTTTACCGCACTGTTTCTGCAAAGGAGTTGGGTTTATTGCTTCGGACTTTCTGATCAGAACCGATCCCAAAAAAAGTTCTACAAACGGTTTTAAACTAGAAGAATCCGCGGGTATATTTTCAGCAAGTCTATGCCGCGGAAACGAAATGGCGGCCAAGAGCTGATTTTCTCGTGCGATTTTCGACTACTTTAATCACAATAATTGAGTGAATAAATGCAAAACCTCCGCTCTGGAATTTTTTAAAAGGTTCTAGCCAGTTGGGTTTGGATGTTATTTAATTTTTTCCACCATCCGGAGCTCATTAATGTCCGTTTAATGCTGTGTGCCGGTCAGAAAAATCGCATTACCACGGAGCGAAAGCCTTTGTCACTGTCTTGGAATGAAGCTATCAGTCTTTTTTTCCCCCATATATACCAGCGTGCTAAAAAAGGCGGATATTTTCACACATGCACGTGGCCGTTATGAGCGGAGTAACTGAGCGCTTTTTCGCCAGCAGCCGACGGCGATTTTAATAGGCAAAATGCACACAGTCCGAAACATCCGGCTCTCCTTTGTCCACCTCAGCATTTTGCTTTTGCTGGCCGTGAAAGAAGGCCTTCAGTTGATGTGCTCTCATTTTTGATTCTGCCATTTTGAGAGCGGGAGATGGCAAGAATGCTGCGAATTTTATGTAGCTGGGCTGGTGGTGATGATGAAAAAAAAGTGCTCGATTTGCGTTTAGTAGCCGGGGGTTTTATCTGAGTGCGAATTAGCCTGGATGTGTTTTTTTTTTGGAAGGCAGCGGCAAAGAGAGCCTCGTGAATTTCACAGTAGGCGCATTTACAAACGAGCTTTTATTCAGTCCACTTTACCCGATCTCTTCATTAGTAGTTAGCACGTAACTAACACTGGATTATTTTTTCTTGTGGCATGTTTCGTGACTTGGTGTTTGCGGATACAAGCTAGGACACTTAAATGGAATCAACTTACAATCTGTCCTCTATATGACTTCGGTTGAAAGTGTAACGTCAGAAGCAGCAGCGAATTAATTCTTGGTAGATGAGACAAGAGCTCATAAATCGCTGGGAATTGGCGACAGTTATTGCTTTCCATATCTAGTAATTTCAACTCAGAGGAATGGTAACTCAGCTCATAATTATGAAGCTTTAACGGTGCTTGTTTTTTTACGAGTATTTTTTTTATACTTTAGCTGAGTTTGCTGGCGCGTCATCTGCAAAGCCTGATCGTTGCAATCTTAGGCCTGGGGAAGAAGCCCCCTATATTTCCGCCCTTTATTGCCATTCTAATTGCCAGTAATCGGACACGAAGAAAGAGCTACATCTCGTGTCCGTGACTCTTGCCGTAATGAACTGCATTCGTATCACTTACACTAATTATGGGACATGGTTTTTCACCCCCCCCCCCCCTTCCCATCCCCTCTTTGCAGCAAAGCAGTTTGCGACTCCTAACCAGGCTAGGGTTTCCTACATACCTCTGCGGAAGTTTTAGATCCCTGGATTCATTATGCAGTGGACCCGAACTACTGCACAGCGCACTTAGACCTCGTTATTCTTAACTTCTATCACTAGTGTATATATACGGAAACTATTTCAATCCCACTGCATTGTTCTGCTGCTGCCGGACCTTCAAATTAATACTTGATTGAGTTTCTGAGAATTTATACCAGGGCCGTTATCTCTTTCCGTAGTGGCCACCACTCAAATAAATCTCGTGTTATTGCGCTGGGGAACCGGGTTTAAAAGTGGAAACGAGGGTAAAAATAAGGGCCCCCGGAAAAAGTCGAGTTGAACGAGCCTGTATATAACCCTCCAGTGCAATTAATATTTTTACTTCATTGGAATTCTCGTCGTTTGTAGTTTGCAAGACTCCACATTAATAAGGAGCTTCCTTTCACAATTTCCTCAGAGGCCTGGGTAGGCTTCGATGTGTCTCTGGTAGCATCTGAGCGGGTGGTTTTGATCTAGCACCTCGTCGTGTTTGGAGGAAGTCAACGTGCGAAATACACTCAAGGTCGACTATAAATACACTCTGAGACTATGGTACGATGGTTTGATGGAGGAATTTTTAAGGTACTGTTATTAGTGCCGAAATTGATGAATGGCACGTAGATTTCATGTACTGTGCATTACGAGCTGCGTGAATGTAAGAATTACTGAAGTTTTAGATTATATACATATGAGACACGTATAATTGAACGTTTGGAGGGAAGTAAATTTGTCAGACATCTGATTAATACGAGACAGAACAAGGAAGATGTCGGTCTGGAAGTTTCTTCAAATTCAGTGCTCAGTGATATTTTCACTCGAGTTTGTAAAAAAATGCGTGAAACCTGCACAGACGATAAAAACGAATGTCCGCATGCAAAATATTGTGTGGTTTTGATCAAATTTTAAGCTTCATCTATGGTAAGATAACTATCAAACTTGACGAATTATTTTTGTCTCTCTTTTTTTGACACGTCGCATGGGCCGTGCATATATAGTAAATAAATTCTGAGCAGTACACTTTGTAGTCACCTTTGAAAGTTTGGCTGCCGAAAAATATTGGGGGTCTCAATATTGTGCCATAACTGAATTGTTATCCACATTTGTACATTCGTTTTTGAATAATTAGTAGGCTTCATATTTGTATATACGCAAGGGTTACTCTACTAGAACGTGATGCAACATCCTTTTGTCGCGTAGATATACGGTATTACTTAAAATAGGAGGTGTGCACAGTTTTGCATCATCTCCAGTATATGTTATATACTATACGAGCAAAGAGAGTATTGTAGCCTACTCGAAATTTGCCGTGTAGCGTAATTCACAGAATGAGAGATTGTGAAGCACTTTGTGGCTATATGTGGTGCTGCACCGTCGAAACATGATTCACATTCTGTATGGGTATATTATTCAAAGTTCTCGGCAATCTGTGAGTTCAAAATTGATCTGCGAATAAGTATATCTGTACAATACATACATGTACTGGTATAATCACATTTTTAAAGAACACGTGGCCAATGTGAATAGAATACAAACTTTACTGCATTACTTATAGGTGACAAGTTGACATGCTAAAAAATTTAAACGCGCTTCCTGGTCGAAATCATCGAATGTTAATATGAATTCTTTCTCTGCATTTATTCAGCTGAATACTGTTACTTGCATGGCTGAATATTTTTCCATTAGAGGTTCATGCAAAATATGCTTATTAGCTAGCTCTTACTTATCTTTTCGCATGCTATCTTTTTGTTACACCATCTGCCGAGTTTACCTTTTCTATCTGCGCTATTCAGTGGCAGTGTATATAGAGTTAAATTGAGTCATCAGGGCGTAAGAATTCGGGCGAAAAAGGTAGCACCCCACGTAAAATTTCCCATGTAAACAGCAAATTAGAAGGCGTGTAGAGATTGTTGGGCGGTAATAAAATTAGTGATAGAGAATTGGGTGTTTATTAAAAACAAATTAGCAAGGCTGCAGGTTGGGTTGATGTGCTGAAGGCAAGCGATTTGGCATTAAGGATCTGCGCCGCGAGAGATAAGGCTGCAAAAGTGGAAGCCGTGATAGCTTGTGTACCTTGTTAATCTCATTTAGCAGCATCCCCTTGGTTTTGAGGTGCAATACAAGCAGTCGGCCAAAATATATGGAAGGATAGCGCCGTAGCGACGTCGCACGAAATTAATCATCGTTACAAGTTCCTGATTGAAAAGATCTTCTCACGGTGTAATTTCCAGCAGCTGGCGCTCTTTAGCCGCTCTAATGTGGCGGCATCCTCCATTTTTCACCCTTAGCAAATCCCCTCCCCCCATCTTAGCCCGGGCTCCAAGGTTTGCTGCTGATGTGTTCCATGATTAATTGCTGGTGGATAAACAAGGCCTACCAGTGCCATTTCCTGAGGCCAGCACCATCCTCATCTCAACAGGCAACAGCAGCAGCAGACTCGCTTCGCTCATAAGTAGCCGCAAGGATTTCCTCCCATTACCTTAATCAACACTAGGCCTACTTATTGCGCAGCATCGGTTCCATCCTCCAGCAGTTCCATCTTATTGCATTGACCGCACTTATTTGCCACGCCCAAGCGGCAGACTGTGCTGTACACAGCTTCACGACCTTCAGACATATTGGAACGTGTATATGCTGCACCCAAGTTGCAGAGGAGTTGTTTGCGGCCTGCAGGTAGCCGCGGATGAGAAATATTTTGAACTGGGTCTGGAAAATTTTAGGGGAGCCCTGGGAGGATCTTAGGAAAAGCACTCGAACTATGTTTTCGCTTGTCTAAGAGCATGCGAGCTGTGTACTGTGCATACCGTGGTACAAACATGTGGTGAAGACGGCCAGTAAATTGAATATAAGGCATGCAGACTGTATACTGTACTATTGGAATTTTTCACTTATAGTAAGTGAAAAGAATCAAGCAGTTATCTCCGCGTATATTAGTAGAAAGGTAAATGGAAATATTTTTTATTCACACAAGCACAGATAAAGGAAGACTCTTTGACATATACAATAATGAATAGTTGGAAGTATTTGTCACACACTATTCATTCTGATACATTCCAGATTGTCTTGTTTTGAAAAGAAACCGAAATAATTTCCACTTTATCATTCCACTTAATCCACCTTTTCCTGTTATTTCCACGTATTATTATGTTGCAAATTTAAACTTACGGTGACAGTTATGATGTAGAAAAATAACCAGTTTTTACTTCAATGTACATTCCTCCCCGCCCCCCTCAAATGAATGTAAGAAGATGCTCAATTTTACCACCCATGGACTTAAAACTTGTCTAAGAATCCAGTGTTTTCCATCAGCTTTTGAAGACTTTCCATTCACCCTGTACTAATGATTCTCCCCCATGCTAAATTCAGCGCAGCCGTGACACTGCCTAGCAACTGCAAAAGCAAAATCAACTGCAGAGAGATTTGAAAAGTAAAATGTATAGGGTCCGCTGCGGAAAATGCAGAGAAATTTCGAGACATTTCAAGAGGCTCCCTGGAAAGCCTATTTGACGGTCTGTATAGAAAAGAGAGAGGAGGGGGGGGGNGGGGGGGGGGGGGGGGAAAGGACTGGTTTCCAGCAGCAGGATTTTCTCTCAGTTGATTATTAAAAGTCAGCTCGCTTACAATTCGCTGAGTGAGCACTGGCATTCAGGGAAGAAAATCCTGAAGACTTGCACAGTTCACTTGGCAAAATATGTATGCTTCAGAACAAATAGAGCCAGCTAGCCTAATGAGTTTGATTTGATGTGACCAAGAATTAAATGCGACGCACTTGGCAAGAAGCCTCATTAATGGCTCCAACAATGCCAGCTTAAATTCCACGGAAAATTTTTCAACCACACCTCCCCCCCTTTTTTTCTGGTGGAGATTAAACGCGAAAAAAACTGTATGTATTCCGACCAAAACAGCTTCAACTTTCATGTTCAGAAGGGATTTGAGAGCAAAAAAAAGTGCTCCACATCCGTTTAGCTCAGGCAGACCACAGAGTGGTTCAACTGAACAAAAATAGCGGAGAAGGGGAAGGGAAAAAAAATCGTGTTTTACGCCCGAATACGATGAGGCTGGGACATCCAACTTGCCCATAATTAATGCGAGCCGTAGTGTAATGTAGGTTTATAAAAAGTCGGAAGCGAGCCTAATTTTATTACAGCCTAGGTCGCTAAAGCGACTGCTTTTTTCGCCTCTCATTAAGCGTACTATTATCCTCAAATTGCGTGCGATTGTGACTATTGTGTTGCATTCCACATTATGTCTTATAGTAACGAGCTTGCTACTAGAGAAATCCTAATATTCTCTCTAATAATGAGCAGATGGTTCATCTGAGCGGAAATCAAGCACACATATCTTTCCAGTCCCCTATAATTCTACCCGCTTAAATGAGATTTCAATAATCGAAGTATTCAGCACGTCACCCGGCTCCACATTATTTAAAATCGCACGGATATCGAGCCACCCTACCATACATCTTCCTGTAAAAAAATTCCGAACCAACCGCAATGGTCATGACACGTCTTGAAACTGGATATGACATCTAAACCGCAGTCATTCCTGAAACCATTTTCGTGCTCGAGAGGCCTTCTGTTTCCCCCTAAAAAAAAGTGTTTCGATTGCCTCACTTGTCAGCTCCACTTACGGGGCATTTCACGCACCCAGTTCTGAAGGGTAGTATTAGTGAGTTACACCGGATGATCCTCTCTTTGCCCGAGCACACATTTGTTAATGGTCAGTGTTGGTTGGGGAGAAGCGCGGCCGCCATTTTGTATATGGGTTTCAGGGAGGAGCAGCAGCTGGTGGGTACGTTACAGAGGCAATGGCTAAGGCTTGATGGCTATGTAAGAAGAAGAAGGTTGGAAGGAAAAGGAATAAGGCTTGAAGGGGGTGATTTTATCCGGGGCGTGGATGGAAGCTCGCCTTCATCAAGCTCAAACGGGGTCCTTTTCATGCTGCAAAGTGCCTGAGGCCCCCCTGGAGCCGGAGCTCCAAAAGCCTATGTACGTCTCCGGGGACCTTCATTCAAAACTTTGCCTCTCTTATTTTGCAAATGAATCCGGGCGAGGAGGAAGCCTGCAGCCAGTCTAAGCCGAGTTTCAGCAGGGCCTGGCGCTCGAGTCCGCAAGTCCCCTTCGGAATAAAAGCCCTCCACATCTCTGCACTCGGCGGGAGTTAAATGGGATTCTTTCCTTCCTCCCGGGTTAGAAGACATTAGGCTCCACTTTTCCCTCGCCCCTCCCTTGCCTTCCCACCCCCGCCAAGCGATTCACCAATGGCGGTAAGAATAATTCCGGCCCAAATTGGATCTCCTGCGCCATGATAGGGGGCTGCCGTTAATTAGAAGTTCGCCGGGGAAGCAAATAAATGTTGAAAAATGAGCTGGGGAGAAAATGGTGAAGACTGGAACCAACTCCCCTTACATCCCCCCCATCCTCTCATTCTCCCCCCCCTCCTTCCCCCTAGACCGCTCCCCCGCCTTGCTTTTCTTGCCTTCCTTTCCTTCCCCTGGCGCATGGCAGAAACAGTAATGAGATTCCCGCCTCCAGCATGGCGGCTACATATGTCACAGAGATTGCGCTTTGGAATTTGGATGTCATAGCGGGAAATGAATAATGGAATGGCCGAGTCTATGGTTGGCCCAAGTCGAGAGGGGGGCTTATCTTAGTCCCTCTCGGATCTTCTTCCGCGATTCCGGATGGAGACAGTGAAAAGTGGGGAGAGAGTGGGAGGAAAAGACCCTCCCTAATGCCTGCCCCGAGGAGCTATATCCAGGGCTGTCATCCTCCGGGCCCCCCAAAGAAAGCCCGCCCCGATTGCATATAGAGCAGCTTAGCCTCTTTATCTTTCTTCCAAGTGGAGCGCAAGACGTGTTCGAAATACTCCATTTCCCTGTATCCGCACTGCAGCCCGGATGGATATTATAGACCTTCACTAGCTTACCTCCACTCTCGCTATACAAACTCTTCCTCAGCCGGCTCTCTTTGCAGAATAAGCAGCGCCGCCAGCACCTTTTCAGCAAAACCCCCTCCCCACCTTCCACCCCCTTACATGGCTGCCCCCTTTCAGATCTTTGCAATCGCACAGCCCTCACTGTATTTTTTTTTTCTAGCTCTCAAAACCTTCTCCCTCAAGACATTCAACATTTAATATCCGCCTTCAGACTTATGACTGAAGTTGGAGAAAGCTGCCTTTGTGATTATGTCTGCGAATCCCTTACTTTACATGGCAAAGGCTTTGGCGATATTTATTTTGCGGTAAGAAAATGGGTACAATCGAAGCGTTTGGAGCTTTTATGTGCTGGAGGAGAAGTAGAAACTGCTGGACATGAAACGGTCTAAGCACTGGTGGAAAGTCTCAGCCTTTGTGAAACAAAGAAACTTACTTCCACTTCATGTGAATTGTGGCATGCTGTTAGCTGAAAAGTAACTTTGGTTCATGACGTTATTATGTGAAGTCATTTGAGCGAACTTGATTCTAATTACTTTTGTTGTGGTTTTGTAAGCTTTTACATAAGACATACTGCAGTCGCTGTGATCTGCACTACAATATACGGTAGAATGACTTTTTTTCTGTACAAGTGCATGAGATGCATGCAACCTTAAAAATGTATTGTGTGTGTGACTTTCCTACAAAATGACACTCACATTTTTTGGTTGACCATCTAGTGGCCTTGCGATGGTGATGTTGCATTTAAAATTAACTCTAATCATGCATGAATTCCACAGTCTCTGTAGTGTATTTGCGACTGCGATGTGCACTATTGACAGACTACTACATCATTGGATGTATTCTCACACACCCACCGTTGCAAAAAAGCACAAGCAAGACTTTAACCAATAACAGTTGTGACACATGCAATATAACTTATGCATGCTGTGCTGTGTTTCGGAATTGAGCTCATATTTGTGTTTGTAAAATAAAGTGGGCTTTCTGAAGATGTGTGTAACTCACGGCCACACTTGAAGGTGAGATGATTAGTAGGGTCCGCAACATTTTTATCGATAATTGGATATGAGATCAATTTTGAAACATGAGGTATACCCCTGTATATCCATCAGGATATATTATACAGTATAGCATGAGCCTTTAACGTTGACATGGCCGAAATTAGGCATGTGTGTGACAATGGGTAGACATCAATAAACACAAGATGCCGCCCAAAGGGTAAATGCTTTTCTCGACTATATAGAGCGCAGGGAAATACATTTTTTATTCCTTAGGAAATTATATAGGTATTCAGATATTGATAGAAACTAATATGCCGAAGGTAGATGATTCTTCTCACTATCCAGAGGATCTACAGTAGTAATCTATGTAGGATACTAAAAGAAGGCGACTTGAGTGAGAAGTGCTTGAATTTATTCTGGCAAAGGAGGAGACGAGGTGAATCAACAATGCTACATGGATATTTTTTCAGTTACTGGCATTAATCTATATATTCGCTCCATTATACTTACTGTTAGAGTTTTGAGAAACTGTTAGTGGAGACTATGCCCTTTTTTTCTTATTCCGCACGTGTGTGGTTATTATTTTCAATCCATCTGAATTATTAACTTCACCACAATTTGTCTAACTCGAATTTCTGATGCTGATCAGATTATAGGAAAAGGTGCTGGCCCATTTCGAACCATTTTTTTTTTTTAACTAGCAAAAGCGCAAGAAGTTGCGATATGAAGACCTGAAATGCAGAACGATCAGAGTAACATCTAACTAATGTCGAAATATTCGAGTATGAAGTTTGAACATTGCAATAGCTCTTGTTGGAGTAGTTTTTTCCTAACATTTCTGCATAATTTCTCTTGGAAAGCACTGCAATAACCATAAAAAAGTGCGAGCCAAAGACTACATATCGCAATGCCAAACTCAATTCCGGTCAAAATTATTTTTATTGTGATCGCTCTGCACTTCAGGTCCTTTATTGTGTGATTGCACTTGGATGTATAAGTTTCCAGGCCCTCGCATGTGGACCTACACACCCAGAGATAATCTCTCTCAACAGCTTCATCCTCTCACTGCCGAAAAAAGTAATTTCACCTTGAACGGACATTATACACTCTGCCTCATGCATACTAGCGTGAATCCCGCGTTGCACTAGGATGTCAACACCAGTTATGAAACAAATAGACTATAAAACCTTCACCACCAGCTGTCATATAGTCTGCACCACAGTATTTTTCATCCCGACAAGCAACCTGAGTCACAATATTCTTACCAGAACTCCCTCATTTGCATGCAGCATACCCATGAATAGCACATCTTTCACATTCGTCATCCAAAATGCAATAACGCTTCAACCTGCTGGAAAACCTAATCCTCGTTGGTCCAAGAATGATAATGCCGAGTATATTTGTGTCGCGAAATAGAGTGTATAGTGTGAGTGGCGCAAGAGGAAGTTGTGGCGTCTGCGAGACGCTGCAGTGCATGTGGCCAAGCCAGCCAGAACAATGGCAGAAAGTTTGCACAACTGATCCCGGATTCCTATTTATTCCTGCGGCTGCACAAGTGTTAAGGCTTTCGTGCGTCTCTTCCATTGGACTCCCGATG
Organism: Catajapyx aquilonaris; assembly: GCA_000934665.2. Classification (NCBI taxonomy): domain Eukaryota; kingdom Metazoa; phylum Arthropoda; class Diplura; order Dicellurata; family Japygidae; genus Catajapyx; species Catajapyx aquilonaris. Next base: position 1,644 of record KZ539560.1, on the reverse strand, counting down.
CATGCACCTCCCTACTTCCTCCCAATTCAATTAAATTACTCCATTCTAAGATTAAATTAGACTGTACTATTCCCCCCCCCCCCCCCC
>JYFJ02006579.1:0-18924 GCA_000934665.2 Catajapyx aquilonaris | reverse complement strand
GGCCGCAGTGGCGCTTTCCCATGTTAAACTCGCATAGACGGTGGCGCCACTGCGGAATTTTTCCATGAGGCTCCGTACTTAGCCTATCCTAACTACTCTTCTAGAAGTTTTACTGTATAAGACTTTTGGATCCGGATCCAGCAGGCTATGATTAAGGCTAATAATAATAGCTGATATTAGCTGATACGGGCATATTTGAGCGACGGGGCAACATGAAGGATGGAGTTGCCCTTTGTGTAGGTAATAATGCTCTATGGCTTTATGATACTGTCATCTGTTATTGGGCGCAGTGGTTAGCGCCGCAGCCTTTCACCTCTAAGGTCCCGAGTTCGATCTCCGTATCGGACAGAGTATATTATGCTTACGTGGATATAGTTTCGATGGGTTCTCTCCGTGTTCGCGTTGGTTTTCTCGGGGGTTCTCCCGTTTCCTCTCACAATCAAAATCCATCACAGCAAAGGCAATGATTAAAGTCGGTCAATTAAAAGATGATCCCCTAAAAAGCTGAAGGAGGCTTATCACGGGGTATCCATTATCTCCACTGTCATCTGTTGTGGCCCCGCCAGGCAGGGTTCGCCGCCCTGCAGGATATTTTAGGTAATGCGGAGAGGAAGCGGAGCTGGGCGATTATTGTGGGTTTCGTATCCGCAACATTTACAGTACTGTCCGTCTTGTGGCGGCGGAGGCCAACGGACGTTATGTTGTGGCTTTGCCAACCTCCAATCCCATGCTGATCCCACCGCTGATATCTTGTTTTCTTGCTCCGGGAGGTTCATGCTACGCCGCCAAATAAGTCGCAATGGTTTACTCTAAGCTCAGCTATCCGCTGAAAATGATAATAAGTTGCTCGATCCGGATCCAAGATGGCGGCATAGTTAGAAAGTGGGGCTGGAAGTAGCAGCGTATATGACAGCTTTCTGAATATTCTGAGGCTCAGATTGAATCAGTTGGCAGACCTGTATTGGCGGGAAAGGAAATAGGTGGCGGTTAGGACTTATGGCGGGAAGGGAAAGCGGCGGCCTGAAGAATTAGTGCCGTACTGACCAAAAGGTGGCAGCACTCCCTTGCCCGCCGCCAAAGACCGCCAAGGGAGTGCTGCCACCTTTTTCTTCACGGCACTACTTCTTCAGGCAGCAACATCTGGCGTTCCCTTGTGGCGTTCTAGACAAGGCTATTATTATGGGGATACTAAATACTATACTATACTATACTATACTATACTATACAGAACATTCAATGAAGAAATCCAAATAATTATACGGTTTTTGTATGTTTCCTTGCCATCACCGCAGCGTTTATTTGGGTCTCTGAAATTGGCTCATTATAGGCATCATTTGGGTCAACTGCGAAATGGAAAAAAAAATCGATTTCCTTTACCATTTTAGTCGCGTCTGATCAGTGCCTCACTTCTGTGTTCTGTACAAGAGATGGAACATATTTGGGCTTCCTCGTGCAATAATTGGAAGGCACCATCCATAATAGGCTGTTGCAACACATCTCTATCAAAGAGGAGCTATTTCATTCCATTCGAAATCAAAATTTGCTGCAAAAAAAATATACGAAGCATTGATCTGGCTGATGCTGTTTCCGTCCCATCTTCGCCCGGAATATGAAACATAACAATATATTCATGACCGCTGCATGCTCTCCCAAGCAGACTTCAAGAAGGTGGGATGGTCAATTAAAATGACAAGTGCAATCTAGTAGAGTAATTGTGGTTAAAATAATAATCAATTGAGATAATGTAAGTAAAAAATGAAATGCAATAAGCGGATATAATAATAATAATAATAATAATAATAATAATAATAATAATAATAATAATAATAATAATAATAATAATAATAATAATAATAATGTAGTGTCCTGGCTACCAGGTTGTTGTCTGTTGCCCTGGTTGCCAGGACACTGATGTTGTTGATGTTTGAATGGAATGTTAGATCTTGTTCTACCGTCCTCCTGGACGGATGTGATGTACCTATTGTCCTGAATAGAAGTCCACAGTGGTGGCTTTACCCTTTCCCCGATGTGTTTCGCAGGATGATTTTGTGGTGTCTCTGACGTCTCATCGTGAGGCACTACAAATTGGTGTCAGAAGTGTTGGATATCGGAACCGCAAGGCCGGATTGGACGTCGCAGAGGAGGATGGCATTCCTTCAGCAGCTGCGAGCCATCTTGGGGGAAGAAAGGTGCTCCAAAGCCGAGGAGGGCAGTGGATCCGTGGACTGGAGGATATATGTTGAGGGACTGCGGCACAGGATGGAGACGGGAGAGGACAGAACTCCGGGTAGGTGGCAGGGAAGCAAGTGGGGCAGAGATGGCGATTCCCCAGTATTGCGAGGAGGGCCCCTGCCCGATGGAAGAGCTTCCAGGACGGAGACGAAGCACAGGAAGGAACTGAAGGAGGAGTTCGTGCAGATGCAGATGGCTGTGGAGGCTGCTTGTCGGATCCGGGACAAGAGGCGGCAGGAAATGAGAGACGAGTTGGAGAAGATGCGGATGGTCGCAGAGGCCCAACGTCGGAGCCGCGAGGAGCTGGAGGCGAGAGTGCGGTGTTTGGAGGTGAGGAAGGCTATGTTGGCAAGGCTTGCTCCCAATGGAAATGGGGGCGGAGTTGCACCTCACGGGGTCTACTCCACCGCACATGGCTTTGGAACACAATCGACGCCCGCACAAAGAATTCTGCTATTATTCTCCCTATAATAATTGTCTAATTTTTTTTGCGTCCGGAACACTGCAAGGTATATTCCGCCTTCTGTTGGTGGCCACCTCCTCCTCCTCCCCCTCCTCCTCCTCTCCGTTCAAACTGACAGAAATCCCAGTTTAACCGCCAATTCTCCCTATAATAATTGTCTAATTTTTTTTGCGTCCGGAACACTGCAAGGTATATTCCGCCTTCTGTTGGTGGCCACCTCCTCCTCCTCCCCCTCCTCCTCCTCTCCGTTCAAACTGACAGAAATCCCAGTTTAACCGCCAATTCTCCCTATAATAATTGTCTAATTTTTTTTTGCGTCCGGAACACTGCAAGGTATATTATATCTCCGGAATTAGTCATGTCAAAGTGTTCACTGCACTCCCACTGCTCAACATGGAACATTGCTCTCCAACAACGGTGTGTTTACACAGAATGTTGTATAATATGACTATATCGCGAGGTTTTATTAAAACTTTTCTCATATCCGATTCAGGAAGTGTACTGTACAGTATGTCCATTGATTCCACCAACGCCACTAAATTTTTCAACCGCGTCTTACGACCATCTATACGATATTTTCTTAGTTGTCACTCCGCGAGCCCTCTCATTCTGTTTTGTCATTCCCATTATTGTCTTCCTCATTGCATGTTTGCCAAATTTTGGCTACGGGTGCGCTAGTATAATATAATACCTAGAGGAGGTACTCCCTATCCTTTTCCATTAGACAGGCTGAGGCAGCCGCCATCTTGTTGGAGGTCATATTGTTGTTCTAACAGTTGTCTAGCAACTGGGACAACAACCAATAATGACATCTGGGCGACAATTAGTTCAATAATGTCAGGCGTCCGCCATCTTGTTGGAGGTCATATTGTTGCTTGCATTGTTGCCTGCCTCACATTGCAGGCCGAGTACCTCCTCTAGGTGTATATATAATATAGCAGAACTCTTTGCGCCCACTTCACATCACCGTTCAATTCGGAAGGGTCAAAAAAGAAGGGGGCGAAAATGGCGGCCCCGCTTATGACGTAGCAGTACCTACGTCACGGATGACTTTTTGGACTGTGTTAATGACGTCACCAGGCGGCGGCAATTCGAGCACGTGATTCGAGAGCTTGATGAGCACTCCCTTTAAAATAGGTGAATCGTGAATGTTACTAATGTAATTAATGGGTAAATAGGTAAATAAGTCTGAGGATAAGGTGATGTCTGAGGTGGGCAGGGGTGGGGGGTGGGACAGGTTGTTTTAGGTTTATTCTCATGAGTTTTATTGGTTCATAAGTTGCGTCTCCCTTCATCGCTGATAATTTTTGGTCGCATATGACTTTGGAAGGTCTGAATGGTCTATCATTGTCTATTTTGCTTTCTACTTGTAGATGACACTAAATGTTTCAATGCAGGTTTTTTTCCCGCACTATTATTGAAATCCGAAACAGCATATTGTATGTTTTAGAACGCCAGTCTATCATCTGGTATTTCCGGATGAGCGAAGTTATGTTATATATTTTCCCCCCACACTATCCACTTATCAATTATGAATAGGCGTACTTAATTTTATGTGACCCACAAGAGTAGAGTAATATACTGTATAGTATAGGACGAGGTTGTTGGAGATTTGAACGTTAATTTGAATGTTAATAATGATTAACATGTCAAAATAGTAATTATTATTAACTGTTTTTCTTTATAGATTCGATTACAACCGGCTGGAGCCATGAAAAATTACCCAGCGCTTGGTAATTACATAAATAGCTAATATCGACAGCAGTTATTTATATTAGTTTATAACACGTTTAAATAAGAAAATAACTATTAACGCATATTTATAACGTATATATTAAAATAACGGGTAACCTTGTAATCGTTACGCGAAAATAACGTTTTTTCCCATCACTAACATGAGCTCTAGAACTTCCAGCTTCGTCCGCGCAACCGTCAGCGCCAATGCGTCCAAAAAGTAAACAGTGACGTAATGCGTCCAAAAAGTAAACAGTGACGTAGGTACTGCCACGTCACATCCGGGGCCCCTCTTTTCTCCCCCTTCCGGATCGGCGATTCGGAAGGAGCCAACAATGGGTCAATCGACGTTGCCATGCGACGGCCAAGGGGGTGCATCGTTGTCACTCCAAACACTCCTGGAGGCGCCAAGGATGAGTGATCAGGTGAGGTTGCCAGGTGATGACGGCAGTACCAGTACCGGTGCGTCGGAGGGCAAGAGACCCCAGTGTGAGCCGTATCTTGCGACTGTGCCGTCGAGGGCAGGTGGGCCTGAGAGGGTTTGCGGAGAGCCAGCAGGGGGCCTGCCGATGAAGGGGTCACGTGGTGCCGCAGCCGGGATCAGTGGCACGACTGGGATCATCTCTGGGAAGGGCACTTTCAGCCCAGGCATTATAAGCAAATTTTAAGGCAAACCTTGAAATAAATAAGGTAGTTTTGATTTTTGGCACAAATGTACCTTGGTACCATAGGAGCTACCTCCCAAAAGTCCCCGCCTCTGAGGCGTCGGCGTCATAGTTTTTTTGAGCAAAAAGTGCGTAAGTCACAAAATCACAGAAATACCTGCCTTACGCTCAAAATATCCGTCGCAATGCCCTCCAATGGTGCCAAAATGGTCAGGGAGGAACTGGGTGTGAATTAAAAATATCATAATTGACATGAAGTGAACTTATAAATAAATAAATCCCATTTATACTCGCAGTACATATATCGAAAGATTACACTTTACGTACTGCTCGAAAACCGTCATTGATGTGGACAAAATGGTAGGAACCAAAGTTGGAGTGCACACCTTCAGCTTTCGAACGGTATGTCGATGATCTCTCTGCGATTAACGGTTACGGATATTTTCGTCGAAACGTGAACCGATGTCGCAGCGCACGCGCAGTGCCTGTTGCCACTAGCCCGTTCCCGCGCCCGCAAACCTGTCCGCAATGGCGGCCTCCATGAGACAAAAGTTCAGTGGTGGGCAGCTGGGCACAGCTAACTTTCGATCAGAGGTGAGCACAGCTAACTTTCGATAACAGCTAACTTGCTCAGAAAAACCCTGGACATCACCAATTCGTTAATTCTTAACAGCTAGAAAGGTTAGTGGAAACCTCCCTAATCATTCTAGCTGTTTATCATTAGCAATTAAGCGCCGCCCATGGTTTACTAACCGAATTCGCTGTTAGCGGAAGTTAGCTGAGCTAAAAGTTTCGGTTAGCTTGCCCAGCTCTGCTTTCGATAACAGCTAACTTGCTCACTAAAACCATGGACATCGCTGAATCGCTAGAAATTTTGTAGAAATCCCCATATAATCATTGTACCTGTTTATCATTAGCGATTTAGCACCGCCCATGGTTTGCTGATTTTAGTGGAACTAAAACACGGTTAGCGTGCCCACCACTGGACAAGTCACACGTGCACTTGAGCAACTGCTCTAGCACCTGGGAGCATGGATTCAGGAAAATGCTTCATATGTGAGTGTGACTTGGAGAATGGTGAAGAAACAGTGGTTGTGTCCAGAGGCCTGCGTGGGCTGGTTGCTGCTAGCCAGGAGCGAATGGATGGCAAAGCGGAGGTTATCGGCTCAAAACGTAGCGTTGTTGTCCATGCTGTTTCATGCAGTAAAGACTACACCAGGAAAACGTCCATACTGAAAGATAGGAAGATACGAGTATGTGATCCAAGTACGTCGAGTACATCGATGGGTCTGGAAAGCAGCAAAGTTTTGCGTTCTTCCCTTCCTACTTTCAACTTTAAGGAACACTGCCTGTTCTGCGGGGAGGAAGCCTCTGAATAGAAGGAGACAAAGGAGGCTGTGAAGTACAGGAAGGTTATTTATGAAGTAAGGACTCTGATCTTCAAGAGTCCGGTGAGGCTTAGGTATCAGGAGAGACAAGATGACTGGGGGAGAATCGTGCAGGCTGGTGTTGACAGTGTCCAAGATCTTGTCGCCGCAGAAGCCAAATACCACACCGAGTGCCGCCGGCGGTTTATCTCCAGCACTACCTCCGCTTCAGGGCGAGGTAGAAGAGAAGATGAGGGCAAGAAAGAAGCGTTCGAGAGGCTGAGGGATTACTTGGAGAACAACGATGAATGTCAATTCTTGCTTGACGACCTGGTGAAGCGTATGGAGTCATACTCTGCGACATTGATATCTTCTACTCTGTCTTACAGTCCTAGGTACTTGAAGGAGAAACTGAAAGTTTACTATGGCCATGCGATTGTTATCACAGATAGCCTACTCCCGGGCAGTCGAGTATTGTGAATTTTAAGGGAACAGCTGACCAGCTCCTCCAAGAAATGTGGTACTCTAATAGGAAAAAGTCGTTCACTGAGGAGCGCCTTAATTGTGGAGACTGCAGCAAAAATCATTCGAGAGGACATTCGCCGAATGGTTTATAAGTGTGACGAATATCCAGCTGCAGATCAGTCTAGTGTTACTGAAGACAGCATTTTGCCTGCCACTCTGAAGGTTTTTCTGGACAAAGTCATCTCCTCCCGTAATCCCCAGTCAGAAGGCATTGTAAGGAAACGAACTGCAATTGGACAAGCACTCGTATCACCATATAGGCCACGTTCATTTGTCCCTCCTGTTCTACTTGCTCTTGGAGTGTACTACGTGTACCGCCGTTATGCTTCCAAACAGTTGATACAGGTCCTTAGCAGCCTTGGGTTTTCTGTCAACATGGCTGAAGCCAACATCTGCTGCATGTGAGCAGCATTCCCTTCGCGTGTACATCCAAGTTCAGGAATGGATGGGTCATTACTTGGACCCTCAGGATTGGGGATGGAGAATTGTTGGTGGTGCGCTGGTGCCTATTACAACCACTCTTCCTCCTTCCTGGTGTCCCGCAATTGCAAGAACACTTGCGGCAACCGGTGTGACTGTGCACGTGCTGGACTGGAGTGCAGTTTGATGTGCGCGAATTGCCGAGGATTTTTCTGTTTAAATGTTACATTGGATGGATGTGATGATGAAGAAGAGGATGACCGATTATTCGGCGCCAGTTTTTCTGATTTTTGCAAATGGTAAAGTAACTTGTTATGTCATATCGGATAGGACTTATCGGCTTATTTATTCTAAAAGGAGATACCCGGCAATAATGTACAAATACGTCATTTATATTCGTAGCTCTAATGCCTGAGACAAGAATCCCAACGCACAACTAACAGCAACTCACCGGCGCGGCGGGATCGGGGGACTTGCGCCGCGCCGGTACAGTGGCGTCCGCCTCGGCCGAGTAGAGCGGCACTATATGCGTGCGCTGCGACATCGGTTCACGTTTCGACGAAGATATACGTAACCGTTAATCGCAGAGAGATCATCGACATACCGTTCGAAAGCTGAAGGTGTGCACTCCAACTTTGGTTCCTACCATTTTGTCCACATCAATGACGGTTTTCGAGCAGTACGTAAAGTGTAATCTTTCGATATATGTACTGCGAGTATAAATGGGATTTATTTATTTATAAGTTCACTTCATGTCAATTATGATATTTTTAATTCACACCCAGTTCCTCCCTGACCATTTTGGCACCATTGGAGGGCATTGCGACGGATATTTTGAGCGTAAGGCAGGTATTTCTGTGATTTTGTGACTTACGCACTTTTTGCTCAAAAAAACTATGACGCCGACGCCTCAGAGGCGGGGACTTTTGGGAGGTAGCTCCTATGGTACCAAGGTACATTTGTGCCAAAAATCAAAACTACCTTATTTATTTCAAGGTAAAAACCTATTATGCCTGGGCTATTTAGGCCAGAGGCACGTGAGAGCTGAAGAGGACCGGACAAGTGGTGCTGTGATGGTGCACCATGACGTCGTGAGGCTGGATGAAGGCACAGGGAGATGTGCCAGGGGAGGCTGCAGTGAACCAGGGGGTGGCCTGCAGATCCAGAGGCCAGCGACGGTCAGTACGGTTGACGGCGAGGGTGCCCGGGGGCGTTTGAAGAAAAGTGCTGAGGTGAGAGATCCCGTGTGGTTGGAGATAAGAGTTCCAACAGCAGGCGATGACATGAGTACCAGCGGGGTGGCAGAGGTCAACCCGGGTTCGGACAACTGGCTGGGCCGAAATGGTGTGAGGACCGAAGAAGACCAGGTAGAGGGCACCATGGGGTGGCGCCCCACCGTCAGGGAGCTGGTGGAAGGCACAGATCGAAGTGCCAGGAGATACTGCAGCGTGCCAGGAAGCGTGCAGATCCTGAAGCCAGGGACGGATGACCCGGTTGATGGCGAGGACACTCGGAGGCCAGTGCAGAAGTGTTCCGAGAGTGGCAGAAGTGGCCTGAGGAACAAAGATGTTGAGCGGAAGAAGGAAGACCGGTGCCGGAGAGAGAGTGCCGAGTCGCTGTACCATCCAGTCGGGGGGCAAGAAGATGCTGGGACAATCCTAGGGGACTGTGCCCACCAGGCTGAGATGAAGAGGGTGAAGACCGAAAAGGACCAGACAGAGGGCGTAATGGGATTGCGCCATATCGCCAGGGAGCTGGAAGGGGTCATGGAAAGTAGTGCAAAGGGATGCTGCAATGGACCAGGGGTGCTGCAGATCTTGGAGCCAGTGGCTGGTGGTCTGGATGACGGTTTGGACACCTGGAGGCTGAGAAAGGAAGGTTCAGAGGTCGAAGATGCCAAGAGCTTGCTGTTGGTGGGTCCTGAGAGCAACGAAGTAATCTCAGCTAAGTGTGAGTGCTCAACAGGGAACATCCCGGGGATGAAGGATGAGTTGAGGGGCCAGGAGCGGGTGAGAGACGAAGCTGAAGAGTACCAGGACGTTGCGTCATGACGATGGAGGGCTGGGGAAGAGCATGGGGAGACGTGTCATAGGGCGCTGCAGTGAACCAGGAGGTCTGCGGTACCTGAAGCCAGCGATGGAAGAACTGGTCGACGAAGAAGCCAGCAGCCCGAGTCAGATGCGTGCCAAGAGTTGTCTCCAATATAGAGGCAACCTGCGGGACAAAGCAGTCAGGGGGATGAATGACATCCGGTGCTGGGAAGATGGTGAAGTAACGATGGACCGTCGAGTCAAGGGGCGAGAAGAGGCCCAGGTGCAGGGAATGCGAACTACAACAGAGTTTGATGCCGCAGAAGGGGTCTGTACATCATTGGACGACTTCTGGAAGCTGAGGCAGAAGCAGCTAGAGGCGGAGGCTGATGCCCAAGCAGAAGCTGATCTTGATGGGCCTGATGATCAAGCAGATGTTGATCAAGACGGGACTAGTGATCATGCAGATGCGGAAGATCAACGGTCACTGGACAGAGAAAGAAACTCCAGCTGGAGAGAGCCAGTCTGGAGGAACTGGAGAAAGAAGAAAAAGAAGTCCAAGCTGGAATGGGAACATATTGCGATTAGTGTCGGATTCGTGAAGTGGCATGGACGCCATAGATCACGTGACCTTTACGGCCTCTACATGATTCTATCTCGTTGGGAGGACGGTAAAATTATTTAGTGCGGAAGGTGGCGGAAGATGGCAGCAGTCACAGTCACGACAGTTCCTAAGCGCTTTCCACCAAGACTGGTAGGTGGCGTAGGTGACAGCACTCTGGGGACGAGCCATTACGTCAGAGTGACGTCACAGTGACGTCAAGTGTTCCAGACAAGGCGTTTATTATGGGGAATGATATTTCCTTCTATTCCTGTATGTCATAATAAATGCCTATTCCCCATGTGTCTCGTGTGCTCTGTTTCACGATAGTCGATGTTGTAATATTGTCATACAACTGAGATACTGTACAACAACAACAACAACAACAACAACAACAACAACAACACGACATTTCCCTATGAGGAGTAGTCAGCGTCTCAGCGATGAAGGGAGACGCAAGCTAACCCAACATATGAACTAATAATTAAAACTTGTGAAAATAAGCCTAAAAACAACCCAGCTCCCCCCCCCCCCACCCCTGCCAACCTCAGACGACAGACACTCAATATTTAATTTAAATATTACACTATGCAATANCCTCCCCGCCACCAGCCACTACTCCGGACGCCCTGGCCACGCCGACGTGTATGGCACCACCCTTGCACCTCATCGACCCCGCCAGGGAATGTCCCCTCTACTCGCCGGACCGAAGGAAACCTCCCAAAACCACCCGTCCCTTTTGGACCTTTTTCCTCCATTCCTAAATACCATGATTTTCGTCTTTCCCGCATTCAACTCTAAATCGTTTTTCAACATATGGATATGACATGTGGACTTGTCCAGAAGCGATGGCGACCAGCGCCCAGAGAGAAACTGCTACCCCCACCATGGCCAAGCTCAAACTGATCCATCGCTATTGATTCCACTTCTGTTTATACATATTACAGTAGATAATGCGAACCACATTTGGTGACAGCGAAATTTGGTTGGTATACATTTCCCTACTTCGTAAACATTTTGCCAAGCCATTTAAGGAGCAAATTACTCTTCAGGTACACTGCATGTAGAGCGTAGAGTAAGGCCCCGAGGTGACATGGTAATAGGCAATGACATAATAAGAAATTATATTGTATATTGACGGATTGCAAAATTAGACGAAAATCTTTAGAATATTAAATGATGCCAGGAACATTAAAATGTAACAGTTACAAATCAAACTTACGTGCTGCTTTTGACATTGTACTGTAGTTTTGGAGATTTATTGTCAGTCTACTTTTGAGTTTCCTTCCTTGCTGGCATTACAATAGCGTTATGTAGACCCTGTACGTTACCTGTCGTTACTGACCCATGTTAATATAACCAGATTAGTGGCAAATCTTAGCCATCTCTCACCCAGACTTCCTGTAATGGGTCGTTCATCACGCTTGATAATGAAAACGACTGCACATAGAGTAATCGAAACGAACCTGACTCTCTCTATCATATTCTTTACAATTTCGCTATTTTCCTATCACAAGACTTTGTAAATAAATAAAAACAATAATTATATAAAAATAGCGTTATGTCCACGTTTGGATGAATATTTTTCTTTGTTTACATAATTATGATCTATATGGAGAAGATCCTAAAAATGTATAAGGGTCGCATTCCCACACATCTAAATGACAGCCATTTTGGATGATGAGTACAATATTTTACATACAATGTGAAAGGTAAAAGAAGCGACCAGAACAGAAACCCCATATGTCCAGGACCTTCAACAAAATTCTACAGACACCAATTGTCACTTAATCTTTTAAAACCAAGACGGAGAAAGTATTGCCTTTGCATGTGTGTTATGTAAAAAAAATCCAATGTAGGCCTATGCCACAGCAGTATGGTGAACTTATAGGTCGATTTATGTCTCCCCTGGGAAATTTAGTTCTACGGACTTATGGGGTTTCTGATCTCATTGGTTCAAAGCAAATCATTAAATTTTTTTGGATGCAGTTAATTCGGGTCAATTATCTCCAAAGAACCTTTTCAAGTATTTTTTAAGTTTTGGAAGAAGGCGGTTCTTTTATGCAACTTTACATGCAACATAAATGAGCCGCCCTGAAATACCACTTTTCTATTCCAGTATTATTGTCAGAAATTCTGTTATGAAATTAACATATGCGGAATGAAAATCATTTTGATGCCTGTGTCCAGATAATAGAAGCAGGTCACTCAGAATTGACCAGGATTGGATGAATATTTCACTTTATTTACTGTTGACAGGATGGTATGCTGCAAATAGAAGCGACCCACTTTCATCCTCATGGCTTGATGTCCACTGAAGGGACACATTCACTGGCGCAGATATGGTTGATATTGCTTATGTTATACGATGCTTACAAATAATGCATGCAAGTTGTAGGCCTCGGGATGGATCACCTCGGGGAATGTCGTTGGGGTTCGCTTGAACGACGGACATCTTCCACCAGGGAGGTCACCAATAATTCTTCCTCCTCCGACCCAGATGATGTCATAATATGAAAGTGGCCACAGAGAGGAAAGGTCAAAGGGAAAACATCAACAACTAACTTACTACTAACCGAGTGGCTTCCACATTGCAACTGATCTATCGATTTCCATTGGTTAATGTGTGTCCGCGAAATTCAGAATTGGCGATCACAAACTTCACAAATTCCATGAGACTTGAGAGATGGGATGAACCACTTTCGACAAACTGAATACAGTAAATCACGCCGACGCACTTTTTGTTGACAAAAGTGTAAAGTTTAACTTGCGCTGTAATAACTCTATCTTTAGGCTAAGTTATTTCTGTCAAAATATGAAATGAGGGCAACCAGATTGCCGGATGTTTGAACAACAATTTTCCTTCACATAAGCATGTCAGATGATGGCTGTGTAGTGGTTTTCCCCTCTCTAAGTTGCAGAAAATCGTGTAAAATTAATACACTATCACAAACACCATCAATTTTTGATATGTTTGTTGTAGGTTATGCATTTTAAACTCCCAGTGTCTTATTATAGCCTCTGCTAATATGACAGACGCATATTATTTATTATTGCTTATGTCCATATTAGGAAGTTTATATTTGTAAAATTTGCGCCTAATTTGCAAAATAGAGCTGTTAGCGGTATACAAAACAACAATGTATACACGCTCCCAGCAGACATGGTCAATTAAAATGACAAGTACAATCATGTATAGTAAATGGACTTTAAAAATACAGCTGAAAATATATTGGATAATACAACTAAAACAATGAAATGCAGTAGCTGATTGAAAGTTGTTTATTGGTCACACAATATGTTTTCTGATCATCTGGGAATTTTATTTCCTAGGAGGATATTGCAGTAGGCTACTGTACATTGCATTTTACGATGATAAGCGGATCAGTGTAGCAGCGGGACAGCCCCAAACTAATTCAGCGCAATTAAATGATCAGTAGGACAAATGGAGTTGTGTGATATATGGGATAGATATTATTTTTATTGCTACCTGGAAAGTGCAATATTATTGCTATCGAACATTTGAGAAGCGATTTGTATCAATGATCTTTTGCCGAGACATTTAAAGGCGAATGTGAGCTAAATTTTACAACTGACAGTATGGGCAGTGATTCTCTCTTGCTCTCGTTTCCCAGGGTTCGCCCATGGATGCTGTCTGAGATGCTGTATAAGTGTATATATTTCCAATATAGCATTTCTCCAATGAAGAGAATAATCCCTCCTCCCCAGCAAAAAATGAAGAGAAAATATACTATTCCTCTCAACTGATCAAAATTCAAAGCCATCGACAGCTCGTACATTCTGTCAGTTTTTCTTGCATCCCTAAGTCCCAATCGAAGAAGAGTGTAATGCAAGTACTCGTCGTCTTTGGCCATCATGCCAGAACTGACGTAGTAATACGACATTTTGTCCATTATGGGTTCCCACAGACTGTGCTTGTCAAAAATATATCCACCGTAAAATAACATATCAGCATCTGGAGCCAGAGCTAATGGAATTTTCCCGGCCTTGTCTACATATTGAGCCCCAAAAGCAAGCAAAAAGTCACTTGGACCTATGCACGCAAAGTTTGTCGCTATTTCCTTACTAACACATATGCTGAGGTCGTCCTCGTCACTCATATGCTCATCAATGGGTTGGAAATAATCAAGGTCATTGTCAATGAAAATATTAGAGAAATACGGTTTTGCTGGTCCCAGAGTTCCCTACTTCCAGTCACGTCGATTGCCGAGATCTTGATAGGAATTAGGCAAATCTTCCTGCTGTGGCGATGCTAAGAATCCGAAATACAGGGCTTCGTATCCACAGATTATGACCAGGGAATAAATCCACCAGAAGGAGATGAACAATCGGGGAGAGTCTCCTTCAGGTACTTTGTTGGGGTTTTCCTCAATCAGGGTTAGAAACATGTATCGCAAAGAATACAGCATAATATTTTCTGGGGGATGTGTACTTAGAAAAGGGTTTTTGTACGATTTCTGCAATTTTAACAATCCAAAAAGGACGAAACTGCCTGTTATAACGGACTTGACCAGAAGCGACTGCGGCCAGAGCCAAGAGACACGCTGCTACCCCCACCATGGCCAATCCAAAAGTGACCATCCCTATTGATTCCACTTCAGTTTATATTGATAATGCGGACCACATTTTTTGGCGAGAGCTAAATTTGGTTGGAATATTCACTTAACGTATTCCTTGACCTTGCTGCTGAATCATTTGCAACTACACGTAAAACTATTTTCCAGGCATGCTGTTAAATATGGTACGGATTTCACATGGTGATTGGCAAAGACAGTATGAGAAATCATGCATATAAAGGAAAAGTACCATTTGACTTAATGTCTTCTGAATATTAAATGATGCAATAGACTTCATAAAATGTCACAGTTCGATGTCCATCAACGCTGGGCTGCTATTGACGAAATAGTTTGGGCAATGTATTTTCAGTTGGCTTTTTGTGACTCCCTGCTGGCATTCCAGTCGCGTATGAACACGTTTGGATGAATATTTCAGTTTATTTACTGCTGACCTGTACGATGAAGATAAACGCCCCACTTACGTATATCAAGATAGCGTCTTCCTACTACGGGATCGTGTTCACTGCTACAGAATGATATACAGGGTGATCCAACTCTATGGCACCAACAGTTATTGGAAAAATCAGCAAGCTGCTTGTTTATAAGCAGGTCGTTGCTAAGAGATCAATAAGAGATACTTTCTGGAGAATCGGGAATAGCACCTGCTGTTATTAGGTCCAATGCCCATGTAACAATTAACGAGGGAAAAAGGGTCATCCGTGGGAAACAGGCCTGTTCTGGTGTTCGCTGGAGGGTTTCACATGAGGTCACTAGCTGCCAAACCAGAGGGCTAATCCGTCGGAACTGGACAGACCCGGGTGTGTCAATAAATAGGCCTTCTGCCGGTCTGTTCATTGTTGGCCGCAGTTGGCGCAACCGAGACAGGTCAACAGGCAGCGTTGTTTAGTTACCAGTAAATAAATAGTTCTTGTAGAGTCAGGACCAGGACATGCCTTACTCAGGGGGCCTGTTCGAGGGCCGTCCAAGGGCTTCTAGGGTTCTAACAGTACAGTCTGCATTGGGCATTCTCTCATTAATTGGTACACGCATGGGCATTGGACCTAATATCAGCAGGTGCTAAGACTGGTAACTAAACAACGCTGCCTGTTGACCTGCCTCGGTTGCGCCAACTGCGGCCAACAATGAACAGACCAGAAGGCCTATTTATTGACACACCCGGGTCTGTCCAGTTCCGACGGGTTAGCCCTCTGGTTTGGCAGCTAGTGACCTCATGTGAAACCCTCCAGCGAACACCAGAACAAGCCTGTTTCCCACGGATGACCCCTTTTTCCCTCATTAATATTGTTACATGGGCATTGGACCTAATATCAGCAGGTGCTATTCCCGATTCTCCAGAAAGCCAGAAAGCATCTCTTAGCAACGACCTGCTTATAAACAAGCAGCTTGCGCGATTTTTCAAGTAACTACTGGTGCCATAGAGTTGGATCACCCTGTATGATTGACATTGATTTCGTCCTATACCCTCGTCCCAAGTTCTAAAGAAGACAGTGTGAATGGGAAACTCCCTCACGACTAAAATACTGTATGGGAGAGCCAATTAAAGTGGCAAGTGCGATAATTTTACATATTGCGAAAGGAACGAGTACCGTATGTTAAGAGGACTACTTTGTGCAATATATAATTATATGGTATATAGTATCCTCTTCAGACCTGATGTCCAATATATTGGTCATCAGCAAAAAAATATATATATATTGGACATCAGGTCTCAGGAGGGTTATACATATGAGGCATTCCACGTCAACTGGACCCCCCTCCCCGACAAATCTTTTCCGGTTGGGACCAAAACATATAGTGTGTTGTAATACCTATGGGTGTGAGCAAGGGCGTCGTTTTGTTTGACCCTGCGACGCGTGGTTGTATAACTACAGGGTGCGAAAGTACGTATCTTTTTGCGAATTTTGCCTCCGTCAGTTATCAGTTGTAGGGACATAACTTCGTAACAGTGTAACATATCCAAAATGTGATCAATGATTTAGGGCGCTATCTTAACACCTTTTTTCCTCAGAAATCGGCATTTAAAAAAATTTAATTGCCTTTAAAATGAAGCCTACAGTGTTTAATTGACATTTTCGCAAAAAAACGAGAGTAGTCTTGTGAAATTTAAAACATTTTTACATATGTTGCCTCCGTCCGCCCTCAGTTGGAGTGCCATAATACGTATAATTGTCAAAAGATTGTTACAAATACGAAATCATATTCATGCTGTGGTGAGCGATATTTTAACACACTTTTAGACCACCGAACTTATGTTTGTAAGAAACCAAATTTCGAATTAAAGATGGCGTCCAAAATTTTGATTTCACATTTACTCAAAAATCGACATGAAAAGAAATTGAATTGTGCTTAAAATGAAATGAAAATGAATTCGAAATTTTGATTTGTAACCAGCATAATTCCTGACAGTAATGGGCCTCCAACTGAGGGTGGACGGCGGAGGCAACATTTGTAAGATATGGTTTTTATAGTTAGCAAATTTCACAAGACTACTCTCGTTTTTTTGCGGATATGTCAATTAAACAATGTAGGGTTCATTTTAAGCGCAATTTTTTTAAAATAACGATTTCTGAGAAAAAAATATTTTAAGATATTCAAAATGTGGTTACTGGAATGGAAAGTTATTTTAACACCTTTTCTGACGGTAGAAATTATGTTCGTGAAATATCAAAATTTAGAATTAAAGGTATAGCGGCCAAATTTTTGAGTTGATTATTTTCAAAAATCGACCGTTTTTAAAAAAGTTTGAATTTGGCTTAAAAATGAAGCCTGGAATGCTTTCTTGAGATTTCCGCAAAATTTAGAGAGGCGAATTTCGATATTAGCCAGATATAAAAATGTGGTCACCTCAATTAGTATCAAAATTTCACACATGCCTTTGCTTTAAAAATTCATACCTCATGTTACTACTCTTATGAGACAGCGTGATTAAGTAACTCCACCTAGGTAATAGGAAATACTTATGAGTTATGCCAATGGCCAATTAAAAAGTTAAACCGCATTAAGTTGGAAGAGATCCCAATTTAAATTTTATTGTCGCGTATGGATGTCCAAATGAATTGTCACGTGGTTCAATGATTAATTACATATTGGTCGATCCAGGAAATTTTTTTGAAACTGCCATTTCTGTCAAAATATGAAATGAGGGCACCCAGATTTCCGGATGTTTGAACAACAATTTTCCTTGACATAAGTACTGTGTAAGTCAGATGAGGGTTGTGTAAGTGGCTTTCCCCTCTCTATGTTGCAGAAAATAGTGTAATATACACTCTCACAAACACCATTAATTTTTGGGAAATAGTAACTCTTACTGGTGGGCGGGAGGCGGCAGGGTGAGTGGTGGCTGGGGGCAGCTTGGCTATGTCGCAAAGGCAAGAATGAAAAGATTGATTTTTTGGATTTAGGAAGGGGTATGCTGTAACAACCTAACCTAAGATAACCTAACCTATTATTTGGAAAGGTTTGCGCAAAATTTTCAAAATAGGGTAGT
Organism: Catajapyx aquilonaris; assembly: GCA_000934665.2. NCBI lineage: Eukaryota > Metazoa > Arthropoda > Diplura > Dicellurata > Japygidae > Catajapyx > Catajapyx aquilonaris. Next base: position 802 of record JYFJ02006579.1, on the reverse strand, counting down.
CAGAGGAATACAAAACATAACAATGTATGCACGATCCCAGCCCGCTTCAAAAAGGTGACATGGTCAATATTAAAATGACAAGTACAATCCTGTATAGGGTAAATAAGTAATGCGTAATTTGGTGACATACTGTCCAATGAGGGAACACTGCCACAGATATAGTTGACGTTGTTTCCGTCCCATCCTCGTCCGGAATACGAAAGATAGCAGTGTATGCGCGCTCCCAGCAGACTTCAAAAAGGCAACAAGTGCAATCCTGTATAGTAAATGAGCTTTAAAAGTCAGTTGAAAATACGTACAGTATATTGGATAATTCAACTAAAACAATGAAATGCAGTATCGAATTGAAAGTTGTTTATTGGTCACACAATATTATGTTTTGTGATCATCTGGGACTTTCATTTCCTTGGAAGATATTCCAGGACATCGTATTACATGATTAGCGGACCAGTGCAGCAGTTGGACAGCCCCAAACTTATTCAGCGTAATAATTACAATAATGTGCAGTAGGACAAGCGGAGTGGTCACGGAGTGGTGTGATGTATGGTACAGATATTATTTTTTATTGCTACCTCCAAAGTGCAAAATTATTGCTATAGGACATTTGAGATGCGATTAGTATCAAGGACCTTTTGCCGGGACATTTAGGCGAATGTTAGAATGTTATAAATTTTCCAACTGACAGTATGGACAGTGATTTTATCTTGCTCTCGTTTCCAAGGATTCACCTACGGATGCTGTCGGTGTTGCTGTATATATTTCCAAAATAGCATTTCTCCAATGAAGAGAATAATCCCTCCTC
>JYFJ02006578.1:0-18925 GCA_000934665.2 Catajapyx aquilonaris | reverse complement strand
TTACTTCCGCATTTTACACAATAATTAGATTTGTATCATGGTGATGATCAAAGCGTCATTGTTCATCAAGGTATAGTTGTGCAATTTGGGATTATTTAATGCTTATAATAATAATAATAATATAATATAATAATAAAATAATAATATGATAATAAGAATAAACGATAAAAATAAAAAAATTATTAATTGGTTCATCGATTAGCTGAGTGGCTGGAAGGTTAAATGTTTCGCATTATAATAATTCACATATAATAATATAATATAATATATAATATAATATATATAATAATAATATAATAATAATAATAATAATAATAATATCCGGGTAGTGCTTGGCCTTCTCGGCATGTAGCACGGACCTTTATTTGTACGATGTACATATTTGGAACCTAATTATTGAAGCGCCCGGGCCCACGGGCAGGATGACAGGAGGGGATGTGCAAGGTGCAGTGCAATGTCTTTATGTGGCCATTTTTAGTGAACTCCCCCGGGTGGTTTAGTCTGTGGAAATACCACCCGAGACGAAGCCAGAGGTGACCCTGAACTCTGCACGAGATGAAGAGGGTGTCCCCGGGTTGGGATCGAACCCGGGACCTTAACATCCGTGGGCGCATACGTTACCGCAGCACCACTCCGCCTCCCCTTAATATAATATATATAATATAATATATAATATAATATATATAATATAATATATAATATAATATATATAATATAATATATAATATATATAATATAATATATAATATAATATATATAATATAATATATATAATATAATATATAATATAATATATATAATATAATATGTATAATATAATATATATAATATAATATGTAACACAATATAACATACAATACAATATATAATATGTAATATAATATAATATATAATACAATATAATATATTTAATAAGGATAAAGGATAAATATAATCCTTGAATTAATTAATTTGTTCGTTGATTTACTGGGCTTATTAGCATTAGGATGGCTGATGGACAAAGACGCTTTGATGATCACCATGATACAAATCTAATTATTATTGTGTAAAATGCGGAAGTAAGATCTCTGGGTTACATTTATCCATAAGGTTGAAGATCTTACGCAGCCCAGTCTTGTTTCAGTAATTTCTATCCGTTACTTGGATCTTACTTTCCTTTTTTTTACAATTCCGTAGGGAATTAGTTTTTGTGATATTGTAATATGTATGGACTAGGCCGGGCAGGCAGCTCTTTTGTGCCAGATTCGAATTGCCAAACTTTAACGGCTTGCCATGGCCTTAGCGTTCGTCTCTTAGGAAAACTGCTTATACTCTCGAAATCAGGATTTTCCCCCCGATTTTTAGAGCCCAACTTGTATTTTGAGTGGATTTTGAGTGGAGTGGAGTGTCAATCTCCGTGCAAGGACTTCAGGATATGAAGTAGGGATAGGGATTGTTGGGGAGGGGACACTTGTGCAGGTGCAATGTGTTAACCTTTGGGCCATGTGCAGGGAGGTTAGGTTGCCAGACACCTCTTAGGTGCAGGTCAGAGACCCTCCCGACGCAGTTGGAAGGGAACTCCCAGGCGGGGATCGAACCTGGGACCTTCCACTCAGCAAGCCGAGACGTTCCCATCTCGGCCACCACACCTCTCCCCATATTGTCATATCATCAAAGAGGCCAATCCTGATGCACTTTCTAGAGTTAATAGACAGCAACATATCGTCATTAATTTGACAAAAGGACGAATTCGACATTTTTGCTAAAATCGGATTATGGCCTCTGCCAGCACCATAGTGTTGGGTCACATTCTGACAAAACGACGAGCACATGGGACAAGTGGCATCAGAATTATAATGGAAAATCAAAAGGCCATCCTACGTATTTGTATAGTGGTCTGCAAGTTTCTTTTGGCTCTCCTGTAAAATTAGGAAAAGGTTGAATATGTCCTTTTATCAGATTAATGACATTATTACAGTTGAATCCGAATATAACAGACTTCAAGGGATCGCAGAAAAAAGTGTTATAATCGAGGTCTGTTATAGTCCAAAAGTCACACGAAGTTTTCCCCTTTTTGTTCAGCATTACTCCATGTGTCCAGGATTGCCCCATTTGTTGGTACTTTCTAATATAAATTCATAGCACCCTTTAAACCATCTGATGGCAAAATTGAACCATTGATCACTGATAGACTCATGTACTCTCCTGGATGGGAAATGGCACTGTTCAGAAAAGAAACCATGGCAATAGGCACTAGAACTTTTTGTAAGATGAGACATTTCATTCAATACGTACCTCCCCTGCATATTCAATGACCATTTCCCCTGCATCTATGTCTCTCCTTCCAAAGAGGCCTCTTCCATGTATGTGCGACCTGTAGACACCAACGGCTTCTTTGGCAGTCTCTCTCAGGTGACGAAAACGCATGGCCATTGGCAAGTCAACACTAGTAGCCCTCCTGCCATTAACATTCCCGTCATCTGTGACAGGAACTCTCACACCAGGCCACTGACGGTGCCGAGATGCTAACCAGCCAAACAGGTCATGATGCTGACGACGTTGGTACAAGCCGGCATCACCATGCACGAATTGCTCTGATCTGGCACACCCCGACACATTTGGTGCAAGTTGGTTATGTTCACGCTTGTCCTGGTGCCATCGGAATTGATACTGGTCCCCGCAATTTTCACGTCCTGGAAGCTGCTCAACCAGATATCGCAAGGCATTGTGAGTCAGCCCAAGCATCTGCATTCCAGCTTGTTTCAATGGTGTAAATGACAAAGGTGCCATCTTATGGGAGAGGCGAGCATCTTGAACAGCTTCTAATACCTTCCGCCATACATCAGCCATATTGGAGGACCTGTACGCAAATCCATCCAAGGAGCGTACCTCATACAAAATGTGGGGGTTACTTGTTGTTTCCAGAGGCTTAGGGGCTGGCAATTTGGGCGGATCCTCAGCCTGCCCATCTTTGAGCACTGGCACTACAAGCACATCTGTTTCACCATGGCTCACATTCCCAACTGACACTTTTGCTTTGATCTTTAAAGCATGTATAGTTGAAGGATTTGTTGGCTCTGGTGGTATAGAAATGTCACGAATTGTGTAAACATTGTCAGCCCCCTTCTTTTGAAGCACTATTTTAATAGACTTGCGCTTTGGATCTGGATCAAGCACCAGCTCACGTTCTGGTTGTGGAACAACAGAAGCCATTGGTGAAACTTTCGCAACTGGTGGAGCCAACTTTTCACGGGCTAAAAGGGCATCAAAGCGTTCCTCCAGCTTCGTTATGGGTGACTTTTCTATCACATGTGGTGGTGCAGGTATTGGTTCACACCTCAATGGTGCCACTTTCTGAACTGATGGCATCTTCTGTACAGGTGGTGGAACTGGCTGGCTCACCAATACTGGTGGTGCAGGCAATGGTGCCAACTGTGGCACAGATTGTTGTGGTGGTGCTTGAGCATACATAGCACTTATCTGGGATGCCTCGTAATACTGGTTATACTGCACCGGGTACACAGTCTCTGGCATTACAATGGGATTAACAATATATGAGTCTTGTTGCACCACATTGGTAACATACTGCATTGTGTCAACAATATTCAACTGTACAAAACTAGGTGCTGGATTCACAATGGTCTGAGTCTGCAACACTGGTGATTCCATGGCACCAACGTACTGCAGGCAATGTCCGGTCTGCTGTTGGAGAGTTTCTAAAAATGTTGGAGTGTAATTCACTGATGCTACAGGCTGGACATACACAACATTGTTCTGCACTACTTCTGGTAGCACCATAGTAGACACTTGGTGGTTGCTGCTAGGGGTGGCACGTATCACCTTCACACGTTGGGTAGGGACATTCAACCGCTTCCTAACTGGTGTTGGTCTAGCAACCTGCTTAGGAGGTGGTAATGTCTCAAGGGCTGGCACAGGCTTCGGAACAACCGGAACAGGCATTGGTTGCACGGGCAATGGCTCTTTCGGTGGCTCCAACACTGGCGGTGGAGCAGGCTCATCTTCCTCATCTGTCTCACTTCCACTGGTTGAGCCATACATCTCTACGCAGAGTACCAAATGTCTCTCATAGCTTTCATTGGTGCGGTATGTGCGCCGGCACTTGCGACAACGAACAGGTCGTTCCTTCACCCCTTGCATCTGGCTCTTAACAGGTTGAGACTCCCCTTCCTCTGAGTCAGCACTGGAGACATCAGCACTCCCATCCACCTGTAGTATCATAGCATCTAGAGACCTCCGCCTTTCTCGAATAGGGGTTGAGCCTGTAATGGCACCATTGTTCTCCTTTCCTCGATCACGAAGTGATACTTTAGCACTGCAGCCAGTTGATGTTGCATCAGGCAAAGCTGCAGAGCGACTCCGTCTCTTTCGCTTGTGGCGAAGGCGGACTGTACCATTTGAAACGCAATGGGCACCAATTTGAATGGAACTTGCCACTGAATTGATTCCATTGGCAATGTGGTTATGTGGAATGTGAGTAGCATTGGGAGCAACATGCCCAACAATAGACCCAATGTGGTTGCTAGGGGCATGGACAATGGATCCTACATGGCTCCCATTAATGTTGGTCCCTCCATGGACACCAGTGGATGGATGATTGCGGCTGGCTCCACCAAGACAGCCACTAGATGTAATGTTGGTAATGGACCCTCCACTAGTGCTAGTGTTGGCACAAACGGACACATGGCTGGCATTTGGCAGCACATGTCCCACCTGAGACCCAGCACGGCAACCACTCCCGGCCATGTGGATAGAGCTTGATGCAAGTCGGCCCCGGACATCAACCTTCTTCATTTCCATTGCTGATGGTTCAGTGCTGCTACCACTGCCATTCAGCAACTTCCCTTCTGATGATTTCTTTAATTTACTCTCTTCATTGATGTGGATAATGACATCACTAGGATCCCCAACCAGCTCATCCATGATGGAAGGCAACCCTGCCAGCATCTCATCATAATATGTTGGATCATCAAGTTCAAGGTCTGCATCACCTACCCCTCCTGTTACAGATGATGCCACTGGCGTCGCATCATCTCTGTCTGCTGTCATGCATGCATCAAACAGTGTATCAACCAGCTCTGACTCACCAACCACTGATGCATCAGGAAAGTCAACTGTGAGAGTGTCTTGTTTGACATCAGGACAACACTTATCAACAACTGCACCAAGTTCCTCTCCATTGCGTAAGCGATCAACACGAGCCATTGCCATTGCCACGTCCTTTTCCGGGAGACAATGATCAACCACTATATTAATGTCCGGAGGGGTAGGTACTTCTGGGACATGATAGATTGTCCGGAACTGGTAACACACACGTCTCCATGGATGCACTGCAGACCAAAACATACGTGAACAATGTAAGTCAACTGGAACCAATATATCAGGATTGTCAGCACCCGAAACAGGCATAAGACGGCCAAGTTTCTCAACACTAAGAGATCCTAGTCGGAAGTGAACTGATTCATGTGGTGCCATTGATGGTGTCCGCCGCTTGCGGTCTTGCTCAAAATCAACATAAACTATTCGATGAACAGAACATTCTTCCTGCATGACACCAAGGGCCCCCTCGTCACAGGTATGTGCAGGACAATACACAGCCTTGTTGTGCATGAAACGACACTGTGCAGCTACAGCACATCCAAAATGAAAAGTGGCATCACACTTAGCTGCACAACATCCAATACTGGCACCTTTTTCACCACACTTTGCACATCGTATCAGCCTCCCACGACTAATTGCACTCAGGACATTCCGCAAAGCACCGTCTGCTTCTTCAAATACTTCTGATGACCACAACGCACAGTTGACATGGGCCCAATCACCTTGACGCACATAAAGCAACCGTCCAGCACCAGATGAAGGTGCATCACCATGTCCTCCACATAATACACACTTCCTAGTGTCGTCCCCAGGCACATATGGCAGTTCAGGCTCTGCTTGGATGGGACGCCACTCAATCCTTGGCTTATCCACCACAGTGGTGCCATCAGGCATATCTTGCAGCGCATAAAAATGGTCACTGTATGGAGCTTTTTGTATTGTCGGTCCTGCACCAGTCATATCTGCTTTCCTTGATTCAAACCAAGGAAAGGCCTCTCTCAGTGACTTCTGGTATACTTCTGAGATAAGCTGGAAGTCAGATGAATCTCCTCCTGTGGCAAGGTATTGCTCCAGACACTGCTTCATATCTAGGTGAAACTGGAATACTGACATGTACTCGTGCAGCTTCATTTTGATCTCATTCAAAGGCAAGACAGGTACAGATGCTTGACAGTCATCAACCACAAGTTTCTGGTTGCCATCTTGCTGCATTGTGGATGTTTTGGCATCATGCTCCTGGAGGTGGTCATCTTGCTGCTCAATGGAAGTTTGGCCACAATACTTCACAGGTTGGTCATCGTTACGCTCTACAGGTTGCACAGAAATATCTTTAGGCTCTAGCATATTTGGCGTGGCATCCTGACACTCCATTAGCTCTGGGGATCTACATTGTTGCTCTGTAGAATCTGCACAGCTGTCTTTGAGTTTTGCAGGATTCTGATTGACATCTTGGGGCTCCAAAGGCCTTGGACTCTCGCCTTGAGGAGTGGCATGATCTAGACTGTCACTATGGTGTCCTAGAAGACTGCAGCAGCCAACCTCCTCCTTTACAGGCTTTAGGGAGCCATGTTTGTTATTCAGAAGTTCTAAATGCTCACTATTTTCATCTGCAGGATGTGGAGGACCAGCATTTTGCAATGCACAAGGGCCTTCCTCCATAGACTCTACAGAGCTATTTTCATCCTCACTGCCTCTATGGTCCAGGCACATGTATCCATGGTCAAAGTCTTGGTGATCAGTAACACAAGGTGTGACACATTCATTCTCATTACACGCCTTATCATGTGAGCAGTCCCTCGGTACTCCTGGCAACTCTTCTCTGCTCTCTCCATCACAGCCTTGGCCCACTTCTCCCTTAAATTCCCCATTCCCACTAGTTTCCTCCTCCTCTCTTCCATGTCCCTTAGCTTCCATGCAGTCCTGCAACACAATCTTACAGCATCTGAGATTGAATCTTTTCCTGTAATCATCCTCCTTGCATGAGTACTTCCGCTTCTTCTGCATCACCGTAGAGCCCTTTGGATCTATTCGCCGAAGCACTACTGACACTGGCTTAATCAAGGCAGTTGTGTCATCCACAGGAGGAGGTACAGATTCAGGGACTGGTTCTCCATTCATTTCACACGGTTCCTTGAGTTCTCCCTTAGCACTTTCAGTTATGTCTGGCTCAGAAGTAAAGCTTGGAGTTGTAATTTCTGGCTTCACATCCACCACTGGAATCGAGTCTTGTGCATCTAAAGCCAAATTTGCAAATACTGATGCTGTGGTTGCAATTATGCCTGCTGCATCTTGCATGGTATCCATAGTCATAACCATTGCATTCTCTTCATTACCATGTGAGTTACTGCATTTTTTTCCCTCTTCCCTTGTGATTGTACTGTGTTCTTCACTAATTTTTCCTTCTTGCAGTGAAACTGTTGGATCTTCCCCTTTTCTGCCTACTGCTTCATTCGTTACGTCTGAACTCTTTATTTTCTCATTACTTGGCGAACTGGCATGTACCAAATTGTTCAAATTATCGTGGCTTCTGGAGCTAGAAGTGGCACTCAAATCTTCCTGCAGATCTTCGGCCTGTTTGTCAATCCTCCGTTTCTCTTCCTCTGCCCTCCTCTGACAGCTCTTCACAGCTCTGCTCTTAATTAGTGATGACCAGACAGCTTCACATCCAGCTTTCAGCTCAGCATCAATTGTCTGAAGCCATTGAGGATATTCTGCATTGTTGCATAACCTGAAAGGCAACACCATATTTTCAATAAAATAACTCAGAACTAAAACACACTTTTCTTTTGTTCCTAACAACTCTTCATGCCTGCAACAAAGAACCCATCTCCTAGCTAACCTATCAAAGGAGATGGTTACAAATTTATGACTTTCCTTCATTGACACATTACAACACTGCCATATGTGATAATATATTTCTAGGGTTGTACTGTATACAAGATGTTCCAAGCATATTAGTACTTTTAGTTAATTATAGGAAAATTCCCTCAAAGCTGTTATTTTTTGTAGCTTGTTGCACCCTTCTCCTGGTGCCCTATTCTATAGAAACTGCTATATTAGATGACCTGGGAGTAATGCAAGCAGCTTAGAGGGCTGACTTTTTAGTCTCACAAGGGAAGTGTAACTGTTGTCCGTGGAGTTTCTGAATGAAACTTGGCACAATAATATAGGCAGGTAAGTTATTAAACAAAATGCAAACAATTTAGGCGAATGACCAAAAGGTCAAAAGTTATGACCTCCCGAACTCACAAGGGACACTCTCCAAGGTCTCACCAATTTTCTTGAAATTCGGTACATTGGTAGGCCACCCCAAGGGATAAAGAACGCACCTAAAGTCACCTGCTCAAAATGACCTGGTGACCCCTTTTTGGGGGGCAGAGGTCAACTCTTTAATGCCAAAAACAATTTTCTTGAAATTCGGTGCATTGGTAGCCCCCACCGGGTCACCAGGTCATTTTGAGCAGGTCACTTTAGGTGCATTTTTCATCCCTTGGGGTGGCCTACCAATGTACAGAATTTTAAGAAAATCGGTGAGACCTTGGAAAGTGTCCCTTGTGAGTTCGAGAGGTCATAACTTTTGACCTTGTGGGCATCCGCCTAAATTGTTTGCATTTTCTTTAATAACTTACCTGCCTATATTATTGTGCCAAGTTTCATTCAGAAACTCCACAGACAACACTTACACTTCCCTTGTCAGTCCTTGTGTGGATGGCTGAGAACCTTCCAGGATATGATGTATGAAGAGTCCATCATCTGGGTAACTAGACTGGGAAACCCAATTGACACCTCCACATAATGTGTTCCTTGGGCTTGCACGGGGTCACCAAGTTCGCATGTAGCTTTCTAAAAACACCCTGCATGAAACTTGTAGCACAAAACACAGGTCATTTCAGCTTTGTCTTCACTGTATACCTCCCAGCCCCCGTTTCCACAGTCACAAAATGACTGCTTTCGAAAGTGTAATATCTCATCACTCACTGGGTAGGAATGGGAGAGCAAAATTTCATCAGGACACCAAATATTGTAGAATCCTATAATTCAACATATACCGGCAGAATCCACTTTTGCTCGACTTATATGCATCTGAATAACTTCTCGGCACAGCCAAAGGACTCCCAGACTTCGACAATTTTTTAGAAATATAACCTCCCATCTGAATTTTCTGAAAAAAAATTGCGAATTAACTTTGTATATTTTCCCATCTATTCCATTTAAAATATTTATGAACAAATTCTAATTTTAATCAATGCGCAAACCATTGTTTACACACAAGAGACGAAACTGGGATGTTACTGCACAGGCAGGGGTGAAGGTCAGGAGGGGGCAAAGGGTACTAAAGGAGCATTGCTTTGACCGGCATTGTGGATGAAGATGGACTGGTTTTGGGTTCAGCCTGCCCAGGGGTCGAGAGGGTGTGAAAGGGAAGAATAGCATCCCCATTGACCCATTTTCACGTGGGCTGTAACGTCATTGTGCGGCTCAGCAGGTACCTACGTGTTGGGGCCTCTCAGGGTCACGTAAAGAAATTTAAAGGGACACTCCACTCAAAATACAAGTTGGGCTTTAAAAATCTGGCTAAAAATCCTGATTCAGAGGGTATAAGCAGTTTTTCTGAGAGACGAACAGTAAGGCCAGGATGAGAGGTCTGATTCGTAAAATAATAGTCTCCCACGCAGTGAGTGATGGGAAGAAAATCCCTCCAGTGGCCAGACGGGGAACCACGCGGACGGACGGGACTGTTCCGGGACCGAATATCATAGAAAAAAGAGAGTGCGCGACCTGATACGGAGGCTAACGAGGCAGTCAGAAGCCCCAACGGTGCGGAGAAGGCATCACTTAGCTCGGATGGGGGGAAAGCACATAAAGCACCTTTAATTCCCGCCATCCCCTGGTCTAGTTCCGCTCCTCTGGTGGCGTCGCCACCTGCTCCGCGTGCGGTTTTCGAACGACACACTTCCAGCTTTCACCCTGGCCATACCCTTCGTCTCTCAGAAAAACTGTCTGTACCCTCGGAATCAGGATTTTTTGCCCGATTTTTAGAACCCAACTGGTATTTTGAGTGGATTGTCCCTTTAAAATTTTGAAACAATTATCCATTTACAGTTTTACAATAAAAACGGTTTACAATGTAGAGGATGATCTACAGTGCACATTAAAATATGTTGCTACGAAATTCCATCACTTCCTTCCCCCACCGCTAGGGCCCAAGCTACAACTTTTCTAACAAAAAATGAGACCTTGGTCAAACACCCGGTGTTTGTGCACACCATTTTTAGCACAAGCAAGAGATGACTATACCTTCTGATAGCCCTGAATAGTGGCGACATTGCATGACTGTTGTCATTAACTAGAGGTGTATTGGGAACCCGGGGAAAAATCCTATCTGCGAATCTCAACTTTTTCCCCGATTTCAGGGTTAATGCGGGGTTTCCTGCATTATGAAGTATTACCTGCAGACATATTCAACAGATTCTGGCAGGAAGCTGAGAATTTGGTACTTCTCCTCTGACAGTCCCTCGCACAAGGCATGGATCCAACGTTGACATTTTCCACACTCCATCATCTACAAAGATTAAATGTTACAGCTGAATGTGTCAACTACAGTAGAACACAAATGGAGTAAAATTTTCCCACCTTAGAATCAAAGTCGTCATCCTCATAGCAAGCCTGGCAAAGGGGGCAGTAGTTTCCCCTCTGTCGAAGCTTGAAGCAGTCACTGCAGAGAGGAATATTGCCCACAAACTGCGCTACTTCTGCCACCCCACAGCTGCGACACCTCAGGCATGTAGCACATAGCTAGATAAAGATGATCAGAAATCAAATTGTACCTTTTCACAAAACAGAAACAGAGTGGGCAGGTCAAGGCTCAATGAGAAAAGTCATTAAGGGGAGAGAAGCAGTGAGCTTTGCAGTATCAACTGAATTTGTTGCATAATCATACAAAAAGGTGTCCAAGGATCAGTTTCACCATGCACCATGATCATCTTTACAGGAGATTACTTCTAATGACATTTGAATGCAGCATGATCGTTGCCGGGTCACATCTAACATCGATCCAACTCAAATTCAACACTCGCCTAGTTGCAATCCTGACCCAAGCTTGAACCAGGGCTACTCAACTCACGATATTCAGAGTCATTATACATAATCTGGCCTTGGGTGAAAAGTGATACTAGGGCTTTTCCCACATGGTATCTGCGCTGTTAAAATCTGCATTACAAAGTCAAGAGTGTGCATTACAGTCAGCCCTGCGTATCCCCAGGTTCCATATCTGCAGATTGAACCAATGTGGATTGAAAATATTTGGATAACAAAAAACAAAAAAATGGAAAGTCAAAAAAGTTCCATAAAGCAAAACTTTAATTTGCTGCATGCAAAACACTACACTACAGTATAACAACTATTTACATAGCATTCACATTGTATTAGGTATTATAAGTAATATAGAGATGATTTAAAGTATATGGAAGAATGAGTGTAGGTTATATGCATATAATAGGCCATTTTATGTAAGGGACTTGAGCATCAGTGAATTTTGACATCTGCAGGAGATCCTGGAACCAAACCCTCACAAATAGTGAGGGCCCACTGTATTTTCAAAATTTTAATGAATGCAGATGCTTAGCACTAAGAATCTTCATCACTTTTAGTTTCACAATTTTGGTAGTGGTAGACAAACCCAATTTTTAGACTTGCATAGTACATACTTATGTTGAAATTTTTTACTTTTGTATGGTAATAATGGGGGAGGAGGTGTGGTGGCTGAGATGGTAACGTCTCGGCTTTCTGAGTGAAAGGTCCCAGGTTCGATCCTGCCTGGGAGTTCCCTGTCACCTGTGTCGGGAGGGTCTCTGACCTGCACCTTGGAGGTGTCTGGCAACTACCTAACCTCCTGGGGGACTGCACATGGCCCAAAGGTTTAAGAGATTGCACCTGCACAAGTGTCCCCTCCCCAACAATCCCTATCATTTCCCAATGTCCCTGTTTCCTTGCATCAGAGAAAGAAGCTGGAAAATATATAGAAAACAGATGGTGGTGTGCCACCCCCCTATAGATCCCGTAAGGGACATCAAGGGGTAAACAAAATAAAAACACAATTTTAAAAATATGGTAATAATCCCCTCTGCATGTATCTAACCATGCACCAAAGAATTCATATAGCCTCCTGAGACTAGCAGGATTCATATGTCGACATCAGCAAAAAAAAAAATGCTGCCAACTAGTGATGCCAACAGAACTTTAATCTGTTGGTATCCCATGATTACAATCTGGCCTCAATAGATGTAGCCACCTAGTGTCAAATATCTGACTTTGGCCACGAAAATTAAATAACTCATGAAAATGGCGGATGCCTCTGCTGAAGCTAGGCGCTCATCTGATACGTTTTATTTTTTTACTCATATTTCGAGTGCGATTTTCGTCAATGCAGTGAATGTCCTGGGATTCGCAAGGAATGTGTATTAGGAAATACGAAAAGATGTGGCTGTGACAATCTTTGTTGCTGTAGAGAACTGGTAATTTTCTTTTCTTCCTGAGAACAAATAATGTCAATTTAAATTGACATCCGAAAAAAGTTTTTTTTAGCTGAATGGGCTGTGACTTTTCTTTAAGTGCCTGTACCTATACACCCACAAGGAAGTGTGCTTTGCACTCCAGTTCAGTTTTAAAATCTAGAATAGCGAGGTACCATGCTAGGGGGAAAAATAATTGCAGTTTATCTTTAATTGCCTTCTGAGGCGAATTGCTACCACAAAGGAATTTTTAAAAAAACCTTGTTTGGAGGATAGAGCACTATAATGTTAGTGATCCATCAAGTGGTATTTAAATTTTCAGCTTTCATCCGTTCTGCTTTTGTAGCAGAAATTGGGTCCTAATGTTCTCATTGGTTGTTTGTCACTATTTTTGTCAATATTTTAGAACTATAATTTTTTTCTTGTTTCTCATTGGGAAAATGTTCAGAAAATGCAATAGGAACTGACATTGCGTTACTCAATTCTTCTCAGGTCTCAGGAGGATATGGCCTGGTGAGATGACGAGGAGTGCTGCAAGTTATTCCTAGCAGTTCCTTCATCATTGCTGGGTACCCTGCATAAGGAAATCCCATGACAGAATGAATGACTGAATGATAAATTTTGACTTTGACAGACTTTTTCTCATCATCAAAAAAAAGTCTTCTAGAACGGCTCTGTCTCTCTGACTGTGGACAGGTATCAGAGCCTCAACTGCAAAAGATAGCGACAAACGGTTTTCATATTCGAATTAAGCGTGACCTAAATAGGTGTCATGGTCAACTTCCGGTGACCCCCCACTTCCGGTTTTCTGGGTTCACTCTATCTTCACACGTTCACTTGAAAGAATGAGAAAAAGTATATTCTAATCACGCTCACGTGATTGCCATTCTTGTTTTGTATCACATTGCAATACAACATTTCTACCCAAGGGGATTACATTGTATGACCACAAATGCATAATCATCAATTTCATTCAAAGCTCTAATAAATGAAGTTTGGTAAATGCTCTCAAGAAAGTGAAAATAATTATGGCAGTGCAACTTGCATGCTGATCCTTAAGTGACATGATGTATGTGAATTTTTCACTTTTCTGTCATTACAAACGAAATGATTCATAACAGAAAGTTGAAATAATTAGGCTAACAAATTTTGCTGGTATTTTTTGCCCACCATAAAAAAGTCCCACAAAATACTCTGCTGACCTTGATCTAATTGAGGCATGGTAGTCTTCCTCCAAACACTCAGAATTTCCTACACAAAAATTAACTAAACTGGGATATTTTTCATTTTAGGTTTAGTTTCATTGCCATTAAATGCCCAGTAAGAAGAGAATACCTCCTGAATTGAAGGGTGATCTCCTACAACGTCTCAAGTACCAAAATAGCAACTTTTCAGGAGAGAGCTTTATTTGTTCCATCGGCACATATAACCTTATTACAGAACGACCCTAAAGCAGTCCCAAAGTAACGCTTCCACCTAACAAGTGAAACGAGTACCATTCTGCACAGAATGTCGCGCTGAACTCAAAACACCAGAAAAATTAAAAACGAGGCAGATGGAACTTTAAACCTTGTTGCACATCACCCTTCAATTACTGGACCCTGCCACAATGAGGAGTTGCTGCACATGCTTTGCTAATGGAGCATGCTGTGTAAAGACCCTTTCACATGCTGCATCAGGATGTGAACTGAGAGAATAAATTGTGAGAGAGGACATTTCCCCATTTGTCATGTATGAATTAATAAATAAGGTTACACTACAAACGCACAAGGAACATCCATACATGCAATTTTCTCTCCAGCCTGATCTGACTTCAACTACTTTTCATTGTGCCACTCCACCCTCACTTGACCTAAATTTGGCTGATTCAGACTTAGTGAGTGAACCTACTTTTGGATGACTCCAGCAGATATACACTAAAAACACTGAGAACACTATGGTCACTTCCATCCATAATTTAAAAAAGACAACTAACCCAGCTCTTGTCCTTCCTGAACCGTCGTCCCATTCCAGTAACTCCAAAGCATTCAAAGTGGTAGGATTGGTGGCATTTTAGGCACTTCAACTGATCCCAAGAGTGCTTCCCACAAGCGGTACAAACTGTGCACCTCTGACACACCCAGTCCACCTTAATTTCATTAACTTCTGTCTCTTCTCTTTCCTGTGGGGTGGATGTGGAAGGGGGGGGCAGACCTCCATCCTCCACACAAAACTGATGGAATGGTTCGCAACAAACTGAACAATAAATCATATCTTCTCCTGCTTCTGCTGCACTCCCACAGAGAAAGCACAAGTCCCTGATGGGTGAGTCTTGTGTTAGGGTAACCCCAAATCCCTGAGCCAGGAC
Organism: Catajapyx aquilonaris; assembly: GCA_000934665.2. Lineage (NCBI taxonomy): Eukaryota > Metazoa > Arthropoda > Diplura > Dicellurata > Japygidae > Catajapyx > Catajapyx aquilonaris. Next base: position 3,970 of record JYFJ02006578.1, on the reverse strand, counting down.
CTGGTCACGATCATATGGCTCCCAGAAGTCGGTCAGGATCTGGTCTCCCTGCTGGCATTTAGACTGTGATGAAAGAGATAATGCTGACTGCCATGGAAATGATGTGACCTGGAGTGGAAATAAATTTGTTGTGTAACAGATATCCTTGTCAATACTACACTATTCCACATTTTTTTTAACTGGAAAAGTGTGTTGTCACCCCCCTTACATCAGAGAATTCATGCCACTTATTGAACAATGTTGTCATTAAATTTTCTCATACTGGAGAAATGTAGTGTACTCCCAACAATTTTGTAATGATTATGCCCAATTTCTTGAACAGGGGTTTAAACCACGTTTTCCATTACACTACCATCTCAATTAAGCAAATTTCTTAATTCTTCACTAAAATTTTCCATATCCTAACCAAAAAAATCAATTTCCCTTTTTGGACAGGCACAATTTCCTGATAAAGGCCCCTGAACATTTATGGTTGACTGCACGAACCACTCTTAGCGCGCTCCTACCTGAGATCCTCCTACAGCCCCAACCAGTAGCACAGGTTAGTAGAAGGGAAACCCCTCCTATGATCACCCCTACAGTTGGTACAATTGGCCCCTTAACTCCAACAATGGTTTATTTCTGTGATAAGAGTGAAAATTAATTTGAGAAATTTTTCCGTGGTTTAAACGTAACTCTTTATAAATTGGGCATTAGATGTGAAAATATCCACAGCATCCTGCAATTACAAAGTGGCAAATAGTCACATAAAAGGAAAGTGAGTAATTGCCAAAGTCCTATCATAAGTACACATTTTCCCAAAATGACTTGTTTCCTCATTACTAAACAAGATCACTTCAGATAGAATGTTCTGGACACTGAGTAACATGTGGTACCGGTACTTAGTTTGTTTAGCAGCAGTTCCCACTTGCTTATCCTAGTGGCATACACTGCGAACAAGCCAACATGATGTCTTCAGATGATAAGACATTCAGTTATTGTCACATACCCTGCACTTGACAGCAGGGTTGTGAACCGAACCGAACCCTTGCTCCGTGAACCCGATGACATCGAACCCGCTCCAGAGCAGTAGAGCGAGCGTCAGAAAGGGGTACGGGTTCAAGGCGGTTCCGGGGGAGAGTGGAGCCAAGGTCGGAGCAGGTCCGGAGCGAGCGCCGGAACGGGGTTCAGGTTCAAGCCGGTTCAGGGGAAGAGTGGAGCGAAGGTCGGAGAGGGTTCGGAGCGAACGGCTCCGGAGTTGAACCCGGTTCAGGAGCGGGTTCGGAGCGGTTCAAAGCTTGGTTAGGTAAAACATACCAACCCAACAGGGGGAAAGGCAGTAAATCCACTGGATTTACTCCAGAGTATGCATCATGTTTTCATGGTGGGAGAATGCCATTTCCAAGCACCCGCGATACAGGGTGTACCGCAAATGTCACATTTTCATGTCATACGCATTTTGGTATGTTACAATATGTCATGCGCATTTTTGTACGTTACAATATGTCATCCACATTTTTGTATGCCACAATATTTCATACCCATTTTTTGGATGTCACATTCTCATGTCATACCAAGAGCTAATGGTCATGACGCATTAGTTGTATGTGACATTTTCATGCCATACGCATTTTTGTATGTTACAATATCATATTATTGTAACATACAAAAAATGCGTATGACATGAGAATGTGACATCCAAAAAATGGGTATGAAATATTGTGGTATACAAAAATGCAGATGACATATTGTAACATACAAAAATGCGTATGACATGAAAATGTGACATTTGCGGTACACCCTGTATCGCGGGTGCTTGGAAATGGCATTCTCCCACCATGAAAACATGATGCATACTCAGGAGTAAATCCAGCGGTTTTACTGCCTTTCCCCCTGTTGGGTTGGTATGTTTTACCTAACCAAGCTTTGAACCGCTCCGAACCCGCTCCGGAACCCGCTCCTGAACCAGGTTCAACTCTGGAGCCGCTCGCTCCGAACCCGCTCCGACCTTCGCTCCACTCTTCCCCTGAATCGGCTTGAACCTGAACCCCGTTCTGGTGCTCGCTCCGGACCCGCTCCGACCTTGGCTCCACTCTCCCCCGGAACCGCCTTGAACCCGTACCCCGTTCCGACGCTCGCTCCGGACTCCGACTCTACTGCTCCAGAGCGGGTTCGATGTTATCGGGTTCACGGAGCAAGGGTTCGGTTCGGTTCACAACCCTGCTTGACAGGGTACCTCAGGAATTTTCATATGAACCATAAATAGACATGCAGAGTCACTTACCCCCATAAGTTATTCTGTTGAATTGTACAGAGCGGAAGGCATTTGGATAAGGTTTGTGGGTGGGAGCTGTCTTTCAACAAATAATGCACACTGTCATGTTGTGTCTGCAAAATCACAAGACATCTTTCCTTTTTGAAATGCAATGGCCCAATGAGATTTTTCTATCCCATGAAAATTTACTTTATAATCTTAAGAATGTATTACTGTACCACAAAACAACATACAGTAGAACCCTGATTATCCGTCACCCACAGGACTAGGGCATCGTCGGATAACCGAAAAGGTCGGATAATCCGAATAGTTAAAAAACTTTAATAAAACGCAACAAAAACATAAAAACATGAAATAATGTACAAGGTAATGTTTTTCTAAGAAATAGTGAAGTATTTGTCTTACATACTTTGCTGTACTGTGTTTACAATAAATTTAACTAAGGCAATACAAAACTAATGCTGAGTAGGCCTGCAGTACAGTATTTGATGAGAGAACATAGATTTATTGCTGGAGCGAGACGGTCGGATAAATCAAGGAGTCTGATAACACTGGCCAACAAATTTTTTGTGGCATTGATGCCAGCACTTGTTCTTACCTAATTAGAGGGTGCTGAATCCAAATCTGATGTTAGTTTTTCTCTGTAAGCTCCAGATTTAGAACTGTGGTTCGTTCCTTTGCCTATGGTGTACCTATGCCCGCGTAAAGGCAAAAGTGGCCCTTTTGGGAAGATGGCGCGAAGCTCTATATAGCGAGGTTGGTTTGGTACATTTAACACATTGGACATGAAAGGGGTAAGGTTATGATAGATGATAGATGATAGTTAAGCCTAATTCTCAAGCTAACCCTAATGTAAATAGCAACGGGTGTCCTTTATTGCGAAAATCACAAGTTTCAAATTGCATGAAAACTAGAGCTTGGAGAGGAAAACCGATTTCTGATTTGAAATCAGCGTTGAAAAAATACTTAAAATCAGCTGGAAAATGTCATGCAGCAGTTTTTTGTTTGTTTTTGTTTTTGTTTTTTTGACCAGTGTAATTGGAGTTCTACTGTACTGAACCAAGATTCAGGTTTTGATTGAGCCGTAAATTGCCACTTCCTATTTTCTTTTTCAATAAAGTTTGAAGAAACAAGAAGGCTGCATACAAGAAAGGCAACACAATAAGATGTGTCCAAGGGAACATCTTGATTTGATTGCGTAATTTTCCCAAGACAAATGTCCAAATGTTAAGCAGAAGTGCTCTTAACAGCAACTTGTTGCAGTGACTTTTGTTTCCAGTGCTGACATATGGTTGAATACCTCCATATTAAAAGATGCAAGCATCGCAGCATCTTCCTATTTAACCAAAGACTGCAAGAACTTAGGTTACTTGCTGAAACACTTGGCATGACTTCAAGTAATCTGTTTTCATTCTGGTTCAAAGAGAGGCTTTAGTGCAAAGTCTACAGGTAGGCCTACCTTCTCATCTGCTCTGAGCACCACTACCAATGATGGANCACTACCAATGATGGATCTGGAACAAGGCTACATCCACTGCTACTACCACTTCCAAAACCATAAGTGGCTGAGCTTCCTGGCATACTTCCTTTTTCTTTCTTCCCACCACTGCCTGAAGAAGACACCACTGAGGAAGTACCTCCTCCTGCTGCACTTCCACCCCCTCCATTCCCACCCCCAACTCCACCACTCCCTCCACTTCCCCCTCCCATACCCCC
>JYFJ02006577.1:0-18889 GCA_000934665.2 Catajapyx aquilonaris | reverse complement strand
TTATTAGTTCATATGTTGGGTTAGCTTGCATCTCCCTTCATCGCTGACTACCCCTCATAGGGAAATGTCGTGATGTTGTTGTTGTTGTTGTTGTTGTTATTATTGTTTCAGATGTGTTTGAGAGCAATTGAATAGTTTGTCCTGAGCAGTATGCAGATGTGTAACACATCCATGTTTTTAAATACAGTGTCATTCAAACGAATCAAAGTTTAGGAGCACAATAGAAGTTATTTTGTACTTGACCAGAGGCAAACTCTTGTCATATTTTTCAGGTGAAGGCCCAGGTGAAACTCAGCTTCAATGATTGTAATGGCCGCGACAAGGTGATTATCACTCGTTCCGTCGTGGCCACATACAAAGGAACTAATAGCAACATGCGAACCCTAGACTCCACACTCAGGAGGAGCAACATGGACACTGGAGTGGTGAGGTCATATTACGTAAACAATCTGCATCCAGAATTGGTTTGCTACGGCAGTGTTTTTTTTTTGTGCTTGTGTAATGATCCACATATTATAATGTAATACACTTTATATGTATACACCTTATAATTGAGTGACACATCAAATCTGGTCATAGTTAGGAATGAGGACTACTGTGAGTAGTACTAAAAATTGTGTGATAATGGACTGCATGAGTCGAAATGTTGGTAGTGGTTGTTTCCTACTGTCAGAGAAATCATAATAATATTGATGTGCAATACTTTAATTATTGTTATGAGGATCAGGGAGGGAGGTAAATGGCAGCAGTATAACTTGCTTTTTGCTCCTGTTCATGATTTCAGGTGATCGTATTTGTCTTTGATACAGGTATCGGACATAAGCAGCAAGTGCTTGGAAGTCAATGTGGAGATGTCAAACTCACTGGGGGTTTCAAGAGCCATTCTGGACAGCGTCATATTCTGCCATCAGGAGGAATCCAACTGGTAAGACACTTGGTTTATGTTTTGCAGAAAGGAATTCCAATGTCTGTTGACATCTGTGTGCTGCTACTATTTTGAAAATGTCTTTTTCATTTCTCAGGCCTTTGGATGAGGGCAAGAAAGTGAAGGAACGATTTGATGCCATTTTCAGTGCCACAAAGTACATCAAGTGCATGGATAATCTTCACAAGCTGTTTAAGGAAATGAATACTGGTGAGCTCTTATTTACGAACTGTTAGGTTGGAATGCCAACATATTCCGAATACCAATGCTTCCCAAGGAAAGCGTATATGTTTTCCATTGGGCAGCATAGATGCATTTACACATTAAACTAAATACAGTGCATAGTTTTGGTTATATTTTGGAAATTTTTTAGTAGCTTATTTATTTATTCTGGCTTGAGGATAAATATTGCTGGTTGGTTGTAAAATGAATGTTGCAGGATTGATTTTGTTGCTTTTTAGTGGACATTGTGGCTAATAATATCTGAGCTACTTTGGCACGGTTTTTTACAATCAGATTTCTTAGAGGTGAAAATTTGACGCGGAATGTTATTTGAGTTGTAAATATTTGATGTTGAATTCTTAAAATGAAAATGATATCTACAGTATGGAAACAACATTGCAGATATTGGCAAAAGAGAGGTTGGTTTGAAGCTGTATGCGGAGCGAAAGCAAATATTTCATCGCACAAACGAAGAACTGAAGGTCAAGAGAAGTCGCTTGGATTCTACAGTGAAGGATTCAGAGATTCTGGAAAGCAAGATGATGCCATTGACTACTAAGCTGGAAGAACTCATGGGACTGGAACAAAATCTTGTTGGCCTGCAGCGGGAAATGGGCTAGTGTTTTAAAGTTCTAATTAATCAGTGTATGTTGGTGTGGATGAAGGAAATCCCAGCTGAGAAGATGAATACAGTATTGTTTTTGTTTTTGTTGTTTTTTTGGTTAGGTTCCGCAGCATCATCTTGAGTACTAGTTTTTAAAACAACATAGAACCGGATGCTTAACGACATGTTACAGTAGCGTATTTTGTGTTTGCAGAAAGGAAGCAGGGAATGCTTGAACACCTTGATGAGGAGGTGGAAGTACTGCAGAAAAGACTGAAGGAGGACACGCCAACTGATGAGGCCGCACTTACCAGGAGCCTTCGGAATTTTGATGAGGAGATCAGAGAGAAGGAGAAGGATATTAAGAAGGTAAGAGAGGCACATTTGGAAATGCTGGAAACGATGTTGCTCCAAATGTGCGTTCTGAAATTCTTCATATTCTTGACATTTAGCACACTTGTGACTAACGTGAGATTTCTCTATCTCTAGCTGGATGATCAGATTTCCAAGGGAGAGGCTGACCAGCAGTCACTGTCAATGAAAATAACTCGTATGTCAGTTGACATGGGGAAGCTGAGGAATGAATCTGAGCAGCATCAGAAGCACCTGGGAGAAAGGGACCAGTTGCTGAGGAGTCTTAAGCTGGACGATGGTGAGGGAGGAACGCTGCTCTCCCACCAGCCTCTCCCAATATTATCATCCAAACTCCAATAATTTCTCACACCTACTCTAACTCTAATTCATGTGCAGAGGCATTGAAACATAGGAAACAAGGCACAGCAATTATGCCACATTAGGAATACTTCTGAATTCGATGATAGGTACGGTATACTAAATCTCTTCGTCTTTCCAGCTGGCCTCCCCTCAAGTGGCGTATTGGAGGATGACCATGTACGGAGGGCCTCTGCAGTGCTGGAAGCTCGTATTGAGTCAGCAGAAATGAATCTTGCTGGAGAAAAGACTGATTTCGACCAGGAGATGAAGCGCCTGGAGGAAGACGTGATTGAGGCCAGGTGCAAGAAGGCTAAGGTGGAACAAGATCTCTCCTCAAAGGAGTCCACCATCCAAACTCTTGTTGAAGAAGTGAGAAAGGTTAGGGAGAGGCTTAGTGAGGCTGAAGGGATGGGGAGCCAGGTGGAGCATCTGGAAGTGCAGAAGGAGGAGCTGGTGAATCAGCTGAGACAGGTTCAGAAGGAGATGGACGTTAACAAGGTCAAGGCTGAGGTTGTTGCCGACCAGGCGAAAAAAGCTACGCTGGAGGTCAAGGAGCAGGCTCTCAAGAAGGAGGTCAATTCCCTGCAGGAGAATGCTCATCTGCAGACTCAGATTGATACGCTTCTCCAAGAGTGCAATGCAAAGGAGGAAGCTGCTAGGAGGATGTTAGTACTGCTTGATTTTTTTTTGATTTCTGAAATGAAACAATGGAATCCATCTTTTGATTTAGGTTTTGTTCCAGTATTTTGTCTAACACATGATCATTCCATCCCTTCCAACTTTCATGTTTCTAGTCTGAATAAGAACGAGGAAGTGCTTCAGAAGCTGTTTACAACAATTCCCGAGAGGAACCTGAAGCTGGAAGTCCAAATGTGTATGGAGAAATTGGTAAGGAAGGGAAAGAACAAAACTGGGATCAGTCAATACACCATCTTTCCCCCCCTTGCTTAGAACAAGGAGATATCCACTCTGCAGAAGGACCTTGTACAGAAGCAGAAGTCGCATTCCACTACAGAAATTGAGTTCAAAATGCAGAGGGAACAATTGAAGAAAAAAGATGATGAACTGAGAGGCATAGTCTTTGATTGTTACTTTAATATGTGTTGCTTTTGCGTAGTTTTGACATATATACCACGGTGTAACAAAAGTAATCTTACGTGCCTTTTGGCTAAAAATTTGTGTACAATAACGTCCACTTATCCACCTTCAAGTGTGGTAGTGTACTCGTACTTGAACATGAATTCACAAGGGCAAGTGTCTACTAAATTTTATCCAATACAAATGTGAAATCATTGCTGTTATACCCACTTTGGTGACCAAAGCTTAAGTACGAGGGTCGTTCAGAAAAGATCCGCACTCGATTTATTGTCGCGGCATACGTGACTGCACGAAGTTGGCATTTGCCTCAACAGGGGGGAGCAACAGGGGTGTAGTACCCTACACTCTGTAAAAAGTTTGTCATGTTCACCGCATCAGGTCAGCGACAGTCCCACTTGAAACGCGGGAGGGTGTAGACTGGCGTGGACAAGATGGAAGGTGACTATATCACGGCCAACGGTGGACAGCCTGGTTCTTGTGGAAAGAAGGTGCGACAGCAGAGGACATTCACCGCCGTCTTGTGGCTATGTGTGGATAAGTGCTGGCTCCAGGCCACAGAACAATTTACAACTGGATCCAGGAGTTCAAGGCAGCCCATGCCACAGTGGAAAAAGGGGTTAGTGCAGGCAGACCGTCGACTTCTCGGACAGCTGTCATGGTGGGGAAGGTTAACGACTTGATTATGGGAAATCGTCGAATCACGTTCGATGAACTGGAACTTGACACTGGCCTAGGTCGGGCCACCCTGCATGTCATCATTCATGATGATCTTGCTTTAAAAAAAGTGTGCGCGCATTGGGTTACGCGTGATCTCACCCCGCAGCAGAAAGAGGTGCGAGTCCAGAGGTGCCGAGAGTTACTGGAAGCTCGAGCTCGGTTACACTGTGTTGTCACACCCACCCTAATTCCTGACCTGGCACCTTCTAATTATGGACTTTTCGACGTGATGAAGGAACCCCTCCGTGGACGAAGATTTGCCTATGCAGCTGAGCTCCAAGGAGCTGTCCATGACTGGGTGGTGAGGGCACCAAAAGAATGGTTCCGAGAGATGACCATGAAGTTGCCAGGAAGGTAGCAGCGGTGCATCGACCTCGGTGGAGAATACATTGAGGCAGCCCAAGTGTGATTCAGCCTCTGCTAGTACATGTAGTGGCCAAAAAAATTCGAGTGCGGATCATTTCCGAAGGACCCTCGTATACTGTACTTGTTGTGTTAGATTCCCCACTGATTATGGTGATAATTTGCAGCTTGGAAAGAAAATATGTATGAAGTGTGTGGGAGTGACCGAAGTGAGAGTTTGGAGGAGGAGCTGGAATCACTGTCGAAGAAGATGGAAAGCTCCCAGGACCAGAAAGGAATATTAAACTCATCAAGATTTTTTTATCAAAAGTACATAGAAAAGCTGAAGGAGTCCTGTCCAGGCTGCCCTCTTTGTCACAGGAACTTTGATGTCAAGGACGATGCTGAGGACCTCGTTGCTGAGGTACGTGGATCTTGTGATTTTACTGTCTGTTAGCCTGTTGCACCAAAAAATTAGTTACAGAGGATAATTGGCCCTGTGTTTTCTTCCAGTTGTCAAGCAAATTAAGGGATGTTCCTGAGAAACTGCAGGAATGTGAAAAGAGACTGGAAGAACAGCAAAAGCGGTACAATAAGCTGCTGCAAATGCGACCTGAGGCAGAGAAGATGGCCAAATTGGAAATGCAAGAACTTCAGCAAATGAGGTCAGCAAAAGAGAGATTTTAATACTTTGAAAAACCTTGTGTCGACCCAAGGTTCACTCTGAAACTATCTGTAATTAGACGTTGGTTCTTTGAGTGGAAGCATACTTGTAGATTAACCCTCGGACGGTGACGTGGGCACTTTTTGTGACCAACGACCCTTTTTTTGCTATAACTTGGCAAATTTAGGACATTCGAGATTCATCTTTGAGAACATTTTCGTTTGACTATTTCTGTGATGAATTACGTTTAGTTTAAATTTTTTGAGCAAATAGCACGACCAGGAAAAAATAAATTAGGCGGCAATGCGTAGATGGGGCCTAACCAAGATCCGGTCTGGCGGCTCCGGTGGCATCCCAGGCCGCCAAGGGGTGGAATCCCCCTACCCCTGGGAGTTGGCCCCGACTGATTTTCTTTCCGATTTTTTTCTGATCGCACTATTTTCTCAAAAAATGTAAACTAAACGGTATTTGTCGTAGAAGGAATCACACTATGATTGTCTCAAAAGTGAAGCCCGAATGTGCTATATTTCGCCAGATATAACAAAAAATATGGCTTGGTCACAAAAAGTGCCCACGTCACCGGAGAGCAAACATTTCGCACGTCACCATCTGAGGGTTAAGGGCTGCCTATGAATTGTGTTGCTATTGTTGCTAATCCTCATGGTATTTCATAGACATGTCACTTTGCCCATTGATTTCCAGGCAGAGCTTGAAAACGAGTGAAGCCTTGGTGAGGGAGAAGAATGTAGAAGTGAATGACTTGAAGGATAAGTTTGAAGCCAAGAGCAGTAGCCAGAAGGAGGCCTCGAGCATCCAAGGGGAAGTGAGTGTCTTGGAGCAGCAACAGCAAGAAAGCAGGAAGCTTAAGCAGAAGATCGAAAGCCTTGAGATCAGACTTGCCCCTTCCCTCAGGAGTGAGTTCCTCATGTTTTGACATGAATACGTCTTTAAAATCGGGTCCGTACAGAGGGGGGGCATGCAGGCAAACTCGAGCGTTACAAAAAAGCGTTACAGTCAGGCCCTGACAGGGGGCCCCACCAGGGGCCCCATGGCAGGGCTAAATTAGGATGGAGGCAAACTCGAGGTTACAGAAAAGCATTACAGTCTATTATATCGGAGTCTACTATATCTGGAGTGGCCTGTGAGTGTTATAGTCAGGACCCTGCCAGGGGGCCCATGGCGGGTGCATGCAGGGAAATTCTTAGGAGGGTCACCATGCATGTGTCCAGACTTCGCGGTCACCGTGAATGTGTCCAGACTTTAGGATTACCATGCATGTGTCCAGACTTTAGGATTACCATGCATGTGTCCGGATTTCAATACTGATAATAAGCAATCAATTCACTCCCCCAATACTGATCCGATTTTAAAGACGTATTCACGTCAAAAGCTGCGGCTAGTGTTCCCGACACAACTTAATGTTATTTTTAACATTTATACAGTATCTATCATTTCAGATGGTGGTCCATAAAAATTTACTCACCGGCAATCCAGTGCTTGACACATGTATTTGTATCTAATTCTAGATTCAAATCACAGCCTGCAACAGGTTCGCAAGGAACTTGAAGAGGTGTCCAATCAGTTGTCAACTTTGCGTGAGTCCATTGAGCGTCGCCAGTCCCAGCTGTCGGAGCACCAAGAAAAGGTCCAGAAGCTGCGGTCTGAGGTGAATGACGTGACCCAGGATAAGTTCCGGGCAGAGTCTCTGATGCAGGAGAAAAAGCAGCTGGAAGTGAAAAGGGAAGAGCTGCAGGGACAGATCGCAAACCTTCAGGAGGAAGCAGAGTCATGCCAGGATGCTCTTCACCCCTTGGGAGTTGCCCTGGGCAGAGCTGTACAAGAGAAAGAGCAGGGAAAGGAAGCTGGAGACAAGAGGATTGCAGACGTTCAGAAGAAGGTTGGAGTGTCTTTGTAGCCTTTTGTGATGTGCCTATACAATCCCTTTACAATGCTGGTCCCGTTCTGGTAGATGAAGGATCTTCAGTTGAAGAAGCAGGAAGTCCAAGCACTGCAGGACTTGGTGTCCTCTTACAAGAAGAGAGGTGGAGACGAGAAGCTGATTGAATTGAGGGAGAAGCTTGCAATGCTGGAGCAGAACAAGGTCGAAGTTGGAAGAGAGGTGGATGGGCGGCGGAAAGAGGCAGGGAAGCTGAAGCAGGCAGTAGGCGGGGCCCAGCTGCACAAGCGTGAGCTGGAGGACTCTCTCGCTGTGATCAAGAAGGGGAGAGAGATCCAGCAACTCAAGGACAAGATCAGAGACATCCGGGAAAGGGTTGGGGAGATGAAGCCGAAGGAACTGTTGCGAGAAAAGAGCAGTGTCATCTGGCAGATCGACCAGATTAAGGAGCAGGTCTGTTGCAACGTTTACGGCTGATTGTTTTTTTTTTCGTTTTTTATTTATTTATTTATTTTTATTTTTTATGCTACCCTGTGATAGGGCCATAGGCCCTTATAGGGGGGGTGGAATACCACCATTTTTCCTTCAATTTTCCGATTTTTTTCTTCTAACTCCGGTGCAAGGATGAAAGGACATGAGGTAAGGATATAGGGATTTTTATTTTTGACCGAAGCAGTTTGGAGTAGGGGATATGGTGTCCGACTGCTAATCGGGAGTTCCTGGGATCAAATCCCGGGGCCGGCAACTCTGACCGTGGTTTTCTGTGGTTTCCCGCGGTCCTTCCAGAAAAATTCCGGAGTTGTTTCCGTAATTGAAGGGGTCGGTGCAATACTGCCCTAACCCTCCCAAACCTGATTTCGAGAAAAACGCATTTGAAAGTTTGAGATGACCCATAAATCACATTTTCCATGGGACAATTTTCATTTCTACCCCAATATACAAGGCACTAATAAGGAACATTTACGTGCTATTATGATGATGATGATGATGGACCACCCACTCTAAGAATGAACAAAATAAGGTGGCCACGTGTGAAAAAATGGCTTAGGGCAGTATTGCACCCAACTTGTAATGCGAACTAAATTGGTCAAGAACGTATCACAAGTTAGTTTAATGTTCATATAAATGATATCAAATGAACTGTCGTGAGATGAGGAACATTTTGGTGGCAACTGGTTTAACCTAGATTGTAAAATAAAAATGTTAAAAAAAATCGCATTATTGAGCAAAACGGACACTTTTCATATTGTCCAATGTCATGGTTAAACACATGCTAAGGGTGTGGAATTAATATGGTAGGTAAACATTGTCATCTGATCATTACTATACTGTCGAAGGACAACATCACAGGTCAAGCAGTCTTGGAAATAAAACTTCTGAAATGTCTGTTTTCCACTAATTTGGTGATCTTTGGGGTCATTTTTCTCAGTGTGGGGCTGGGTCAATTTTTAAGTTATCGCAGAAACGTCTTTTCATGCATAACGTAGCGGTATAAGAACTGTTCACTTACCATGAATGGTTCACTCGCAACATCAAATAACGTGGAGTAGCCTATAGAGGGCTTTTTCCGACATTTCAGATTTATTATCTCCAAGACTGCTTGACCTTGATGTTGTCCTGCAGTAGTAATGACTAATGATCAGATGACAATGTACCTACCATATTAATTCAACACGCTTAGCATGTATTTAACAATGACATTATTTGGACCATATGAAATGTGTCCGTTTTGCACAATAATGCGATTTTTTTAGTATTTTTATTTTACAATCTAGGTTAAACATGTTGCCACAAAATGTTCCTCATCTCACAACAGTTCATTTGATATAATATGAACATGAGGGTACAACAATAATTTCACCTGAAATAAATGGACCTTCGAATCCGGCTCCATTGTTGCTGAAAGGCATTGCCATATCTCCGTGGGATTTTCACCTGGGAGGCTCTTAACTTTATTTTTGCCAACACTTCAATGATTTTTATATCAGATTATGAGATGGTCGAGCCACCAAGTTGTCTGTCTTGACATGGAATGACCCAACTACGATTATTATTATTATTATTATTATTATTATTATTATTATTATTATTATTATTATTATTATTATTATTATTATTATTATGCTGCAATGGACTACTACTGTGCACTTCATCATTATCAGGATCGAACTCTGAATCTTAGGTACTCTCATCCACATCGGTGTCATCAGGCAAAAGATCACTATTTAAGCCCAACTCGTGAGACACAGCTGCTCGCAGCTGCATCCTGCGCGCTGCAATATTTGAAGACGGAGGGTTAGGGCGGTTTTGCTGCAGAAAAGGCATTCATAACCTTGGAGCAATAAAAACATTGTTTGATTTCTCACCGACAAATGGCAGAAACTGGACAATCTCAGTGTACTTTATTAGATATTTGAGTGTAGTATATGGAAGTGCGCGAAACTCAATTTGTGTCATTTGGTGGGTTAGGGCAGTATTGCACCGACCCCTTCAATTAATAGGCCACAGCCGCTTCCTTCCGTCCCTATCCTATCCCAAAAAGCGCAGTAAAATGAAAGCAAAGAGTTCCAGGCAAAACAAAAACTTCCCCCTAAAGAGCCGATAGGCTGATAACGGTGTATGAATTATATTATAGGGATTTTTGGGGAGGGAACATGGGTGCAAGGTGCAATGTCGTAGCTATGGGTCATGTGCTGTCCCCCAGGAGGTTAGGTTGCCAGACACCTCCAAGGTGCAGGTTAGAGCCTGACGCAGGTGAAAGGAAAGTTCCCCAGGCGGGGATCGAACCTGGGGCCTTTCACTCAGCAAGCCGAGACGTTACCATCTCGGCCATCTACACCTCCCCTTTACGGCTGATTGTCACTTACGCAATAAGAGGATTGTTACTATATCATTGTTGTAATGTTTCTGATTCAGCTGCACGAAACAAAAGGTCGTCAGGGAGAACTTGAGAAGACTGTCAAAGAGGTCGAGAGAGAACTCCAGCAGGACAATTTGAAGAATGCGGAAGGAAACTATTACAAGGCCATGGTTTATCTCAAGGTGAGAGGTGTAACTGTCATTTTCATTGTGCAGCGTGTTGTCAGGTAGTGGAGATTGGTTTCAATGTCCATTCCAACGTTGGATGCAAGAATTTATTTTAGAGGGGGTTCATGTGGTTTCCTTTCCCTTTCAGACCCTGAAAATGGGTGCAGTTGATGTGAAGAATTTCCGTGACGCACTTGAGGCTTCCATCTTGAAGTACCATGAGCAGCAAATGGCTGTCATCAACGAAGTACTGCATGAACTCTGGTGCCTTGTTTACCGGGGGAATGACATTGAGATGATTAGGGTTGCCTGTGAGAATGAAGATGCTCCAAAGACCAGTGAGTGCAGCAATAAATGTTTTGCTTTCAAGTTTGTCAGCCATATGTACTGACCCTTCTCTGCATGAATTTCCAGCAACCACTGGTAAACGTCGCGCATACAGTTACCGTCTGGTGATGGTGAAGAATAAGACTGAAATGGATATGCGTGGCCGTTGCTCAGCCGGCCAACGTGTCCTTGCCTCCCTCCTTGTTCGCATTGCCCTTGCTGAAGCCTTCAGCACCAGGTGCGGCATCCTTGCTTTGGACGAACCCACTACCAACCTGGACAAGCAAAATGTGACCAGCTTGGCAGAGGCATTGCGAAGACTGGTGCAGAGGCACAGGCTGAGGAAGACTTTCCAGCTTATAATCATCACCCACGATAAAGCATTTGTTCATGCCCTGTCTGAGGGACAGTCGCTGGACAAGTATTACGAAGTGTCCAGGGATTCAAAGTGAGTTACACAAATGAGCATTACCGACTCGACTCGGAGTATGTTCTTTTACAGCAACAGTCGGCTTATAATATATTCCTTTCTTTCCTTGTACAGGGGATGCTCCGTCATCCAGGAAGCCTACCTGTGAAAAAAGTTTGGCGGTCCGAAGATGTTTTCTCGTTCTTTGTTTATGTTATTTTTCCGCCGTTTGCTTTCACACATTCCATTATAGTATTTACTCATCCTTACAGTCATATTTGGTAAGGGTCCAATATTGTTCACTTATCCTCATGTTTTGTTATTCACTTTATTTGCCTATTCATAGGCGGGAATAAAAATGCATTGAAATGAAGACGGCAACGTCTTTATTTCCAATCCCTGACGTTTTTTTCTCTCTGTCTCATGTAATAACAGCTATGCTTCATGACCCCATCAGTGCAGGAAGCAGCTCATAACTGCTATGTATGGAGGAGAATTGCTTATTATAGCTGCTGTTAAGTAACTGACGCCTGGCCGCCATCTTGGTTCCATTCGAATCTGGCGTGGTCGCCCTTCTTTCGTCTCGAGGGCCGCCCTTGTGTCCGCCCCCCACCTGTCAGCTTGCACCGTGGGAACTTATCCACACTGAGAGGTGAGGTTTGGCCTCCCTTTTTGTCTTCTGGGCAGTGGGAAAGGAGCACATGATGTCTTTGCTTCAGAGTGGAACGATTGGAATTATCATTTAATTCACCAGGAACTGTGCTAAAGCCTAAGTTTCATTCCAGCGACAAAAAGTGTGGAGGATGGCCCACTTTGAGCTTCCAGACATCCAGTACAATCCCACCGGATGGGGTCCATTCATGGACTGCAGGGATCTCGGAAAGGATCTGACCCACAAAGTTGTCACCATGCCCTACCAGCCTTTCTCCAAGGCTGAACGCTTGGGAAAGGTACGTCCTGTGGCATCAATCCCAGGTTGCTTATCACACAAAAACAAGTTTAAAAGAAGCCGCAATTATGACAAGTGAATGTGGCTATTATTGTTTCTGAATCCAGTTGGTTTCTCCTATTTATATTGGTTTGGGAGATTCATTTAAAAAAAAAAGTAATCCTTGGGGACTTGAGCAGATGTCCAAATTGAAAAATTAAATTAAATAAATGGTCCAGGTGATCATGTCCACAATTCTCGACAGGTTGCTGATTGGATGCAGCCCTATCAAGATAGGAGATTTACCAACGGTGGTGAGTTACCTGGCATGTCCTTAAAAATGGGATGAAAACCTGTGTGTTTTCAGGTAAAAATATGGTAATGCCGCTGAGTGGAGAGAACCCATACGCATACTTCCACGAGGAGGAATTGGATTTGTTCCAACTGGTTGACATGTCTAGGATTCACCATGGCTCTTTTCAAAGGGGGAGGTTCCGCATGGGCAGCAGGGTTGCTAGAGGAAGCAGGTTTTTCCATGGACGTCGGAACTTCCAAACAATGGAAGGAACCAGAGGAGGGAGAGTGTGAGTAGCAGGAAGTGGCAACCAATATTTGGTTGTCATTGAAAAATATGTTTGCTCTTCCAGGATGACTCGTAGCAAGTGGCCTAAACATGGTGCTCGTGGTGGGAGGTACAACAGAGGTTACATGAACCAGCAGCAGTCGCAGCGCAGGGAGAGGGACACCTCAGTCCAAGTGCAGTCTGATTGGATCGTCATTGAGGAGATGGACTTCCAGAGGCTCTCCAAGCTCTCCCTTCCTTCTGTTGGGCCTGGAAAGGACATGTTAGTTTTGTGTTTGGTTAATTTAAGGTGGATATGAAGCTACCTCCCTAGTCAATTCAGTGTCTAGAACAAAAACGTTAATTAGAGCAGTTAAATTCGGGGAAACATATGCATCTAATGCAGTAGTGGATGCTGAGGAATAATATGCATTCCATTTTAAAATCCATCGTAAACTCGATTTGTTACAGGGCAAAACCTAATTCACTTGCAACACATTGCCAACCTACTGGAATGTACACACCTGAATTTTTAGTTTGCCATAGACAGCATATTTAGGATCAAAGGCGACGGTAGTGGGTGACAGTTACTAGGCTCTACAATGTCGTGTTACATCCATTACATAATACACATTATCTTCGGAAAGGGAGGGGGATAAGTATAGGCTTTAATTTACGGTAAGTTGGTAACCAGTGTTGACATAAAAGTGGCAACACCGCTCTCGCATTATCATTATTATTATTATTATTATTATTACTGGTATTATTATTACAACAACTATAATAATAATATACCATGTCAGTCGTGAGGTAAAAATTACCCCCTATCGAATTATGCATTGATAACCATCATAGACATAATATTGTATTTATCTAAAATATATGCATGAAGGTGAATACGAAATAACTTACGGAACACCCTGTGTAGGTGTAAGTATTTGGTTTAAAATTACTTCGACATATAATTCGGCGACCTCGATAACGTAAGATATGGGATCTAGAACAGACACATGGCTACATTGTATAGGCCTAGTCAGCAAAAAGTTGCGACAGGGTCCTGAGATAACATGAGTTTGGTCTTAACATCTAATTATAATTTTTATTTTATTTATTACACTGGTTATTAACTGGTTGTGATCACATATTTCAAATTCGGACACTCTGCGTGCCATTTCGTAGGAAAATCACTTTAATAAACTAACACTACCATGGATACAACATCCCCCCTTCTCTGAAGGTCAAACATCCATTCGTGCAGGAGGCCATGTTGCCACTTCTCCCGTGCCTCAGGCTAGCGTCGCACCATTTTTCTTTTTTCCACGATAACAATTTAAATCATTCGGTTTGATATGTTTTTTTTGCGTTGTTTGTAATTACTATATTATTCTTCACATTTCACATATATTACTTTCAAACTGTTAAATTGTGTAGATGCTTTAAAATAAAGTTTTAATTTAACATTGGAGCTTATGGACAGTCGGCACATCCTGAGCCATTTTGCGAGCTTATTTGCCCGGTTAGGGGTGATTTTTTTTCCACCATTGGGAAGAGGGCTTCTTACTCTATAAACCCTGTGAATTTCAAAACGATGTCAAATTGTGAGCCTTAGCTTCATATCCACCTTAATTGTGGCAGTGCCATCATTAGCAATTGCAAGACAATTTTCTTTAATTAATTTTCTTGACTTACAGCATGTGCTGCGGCTCTCTGGAGTATTATGACAAGTCTTACGATCGGATCAATGCAATGTGAAGAATGAGAGGACGTTGCAGTGAGTAGATCGCATCTTCCACACTGTAACCACCACTGATGATCCCATCATTCGCAAGGTATATTTTGTCATGGCGTACATTTAGCATATTACTTTTTAAATACTTGCATGACTGCTGGCAGTGCTTGGTTATGTCATTGCTACTTTTCTCTGCGCCTATGTTTGCCATAGTATTTTTTAAAGTTTTTAACTCTTTTAATGCATTGCATTAACAGCCAGATTGACCCATACACCATGACAATCAACTGATAGTTGACAAACATCTATGTTTGACCTGAACGTTATTTTACTCATGCATTCCTCTGACTTTTCCATATTTTCAGCTGACGAAAACTACGGGCACTGTGTATTCTACAGATACAATACTGTGTACCCTGATGTGCTGCACCCGCTCGAATTACTCCTGGGACATTGTTGTAACAAAGTATGGTGACAGGCTGTTCCTGGACAAACAGGACAACTCAGAGTTTGGTGAGGAATTTATGTCAACAACAAGAATTGCCATACCAATCATTGTTGGTCAACAATTTGCTATGGCAATTCTTGTTATACCCGAGGTTCTAAGTTATACTGAGGCTGGTGCAACTGGCCCTTAAGCAGGCAGAAACCCTTTGCTGGGTAAACGGCGTCACTCACTCTCTGTAAACAGTGACAACAATAGAAAGAATAACACTAAACGACTCCCTCGTGATGGTGTCAGAACACGCCCCCCGGTTGCCAGGTATAATGCCAACACAGTTGTTTACACCTATGATATGCAATTATTGTGTCCGGCATAGACAGGCACAATGGAAGGAAGATTGGTCAGGATAGTGGCGGTGCTTGCCATGGTCTTCCAGGCAAGGGTGGGGACGAGCGCATGCATACAGGTGAGTTCAGGAAGGGGTTGGGTCAGGCCTAATTACCTGTAGTGACATTCCGGCATGTCCACATTCACATTTGCGTGGCATTTATATGCAGTCATGATAAATAACAGCATTGCCAAGTTTGACAGGAAAAGGGATGTGCATCCTAGTTTTTCTGCAATGTTCATGCTGACAGTGTTGTTACTTGTTTGTTACTGTAAAGGTTTTAGGCTGTCCGTCATTATTTTATTAGAAGTACTGATTACTTTATTATTATCTTTATCAACATTTGCAGAACGTGTAATACACATTCATTTTTAAAGAGATGCACGAATTAATTTTTGCTTCCACTTTTTTCTGATTTTCTAGTACAAAGAAAATGACGAAGTGGTGCTATGGATGAACACGGTTGGCCCCTACCACAACCGCCAGGAGACGTACACATTTTCCTCCCTGCCTCTGTGCAAGGGCCCCAATAAGGAGAGCATCAGCCACTATACCACGAAACCCTGGGAGAGGCCCTGCAGGGAGTCGAGCTAGAGTTAAGCGGACTCTACATCAATTTTAAAAGTAATTCCAGCCTCTGGTTGGTCTGGCTACTGCCAGAAAAAGCCAATTAGAAATTTTCACATTCGTCATTGAGGTTAAGGACTTCCAAATCATCTTCTGTTTTTCTTATAAGAGCAACTCATGCTCCTGCTGCACTTCCACTCTTTCTGATGCCACTTTCCACCCTTCGTTGACTTGTCACTGTGCCATCACCTTCACTAATGCCTAAATCTGACCGGAAGTGACTACCTTTGGAGCCACCCTGTGTATGAGGGGCAGGCGCTGAATATTTCATAAACTACAGGGTGATTACAAATGAATAGTATAATTACAAATGCATATAGCTCCGTACCTATCAACCGCACATGAACGTGTTATACACCAAATGAAAGAGGAGGTTTTAAAGTTTATTTCGTACCTTATAAATGTTCTATATGACTTCCCTTGGTCACTCGAGAAACGTCAATCCGATAGTGCAATTCCTCCTATACTCGTGCCAGCATGTCCGTTGTCACTGACTCAACCGCAGTAACAATGCGATGTTTGAGTTCATCCAGGGTTGTTGGCATCGGTGGCACGTACACAGCATCCTTAACGTACCCCCAAAGGAAGAAGTCGCATGGCGTCAAATCCGGCGACCTTGGGTGCCAGCAGTAAAGCGCCAAGTTACTGCGGTTGAGTCAGTGACAACGGACATGCTGGCACGAGTATGGGAGGAATTGCACTATCGGATCGACGTTTCTCGAGTGACCAAGGGAAATCATATAGAACATTTATAAGGTATGAAAAAAACTTTAAAACCTCCTCTTTCATTTGGTGTATAACACGTTCATGTATGGTTGATAGGTAAGGAGCTATATGCATTTGTAATTATACTATTCATTTGTAATCACCCTGTATTTGCAAAATGTCTCACACAATGTAAACATGAGATGAGACTCTGAATGTATGGGTCGATAGAAGGTTACGTAAGGATTTTCTGTTTTTTTCAGATATATTGTACAATTGCTGGATAATTCTTGCAATTGAAGCTGAGATTAATCTATCTGAGAAAGCATTTACAGCAGCATTTACGGTACAATACCATTTTGCTTCTGGTATATGGGTGATTCTCCAAAAACTTCCCATTTTCAAAGCAAAAATTAATGAATTTCAAAACTTGTTTTAAAAATCTGGAAAAATTCTCACTTACTCTATATGAGGTCACAAATCAGGGAAAAATATGGAGAACTAATTCTGATATTCTAAAATGGGGGAAACCTTCCGAAATTGATTTTGCAGTTAACCAAAATTATTTTTATTGGAAGTTGTTCCTCACAATATTATATCAAAAAGTGAAACTCAGTTTTTAAATATCTGTCCCCAAAGTAGTGAAAACCTGGGCTCAAAAGTCGAGAATTTGGAATATTGTTGCACCATTTCGGTGGGCACAAGAAGACCCTTCATGCTATGGAATCACAGTTATTTCAAAACGTTTAAGCTATTTTGTGACATAGAAAAATGAGCCAGGAGTGGGAGTGCAGAATGTGCCACATAACTGAATTTTAAACGCCTTAATTTTTTTGACCCACTAGAAGACGTACCCCTTCCACGTCAATCTGCAGTTAAGTCAAGGTGTCATGGAGAAGCAGTGTTGCCAAATAACTAACATAAGTAAAAAATCCCTTTGTTTCACTGCAAATTTTAAAATAATATCCTGATCCAGGTGACTAACATGAAAACTCGGGACACACTTTGGAGTGATGCAGCAAGGTCACGTGAAATTAATAAATCGTTTTAAAAATGTTGTTTTATACCTTCAACTATGTACAATTTAATTATAGTACTGAAACTTGTCTAATGTTATTCATAAAATTGTAAGAAAATATAGCATGCTTTAAAATGAGATCGGGACATGCCAAGAATAGTGATTTTAACCCCTTTGACATTTTTTGCAGTAAAACTAAATTTAATATTTTTATTTGTTTTCATGGGGATGGCTAGGTGTCAACTGCTTCTCCAAATGTTTAAAATATCAACTCTCTCAGTCAAGCCATTTTTGAGTTATTATGCCGGGACATGGTATTGGTAAGTTTTTGGAGAATCACCCATATATAATAGTATTTTCAGTGGAATTTTAAAGAATTGTTATAGAACTTGGCTAATCCTTTTAATCACTGTCATTTTTTTTTTACGGTGCAGTGGATGTGGACAAGAGCAAGTACTGTAGCGTCAGCCTGCTTGAAGAGGAGCGTTTGAAAGCACTGGTGTATGCTGTGAAGAATCACTACTTGTACCAGATGTACATAGATGACCTGCCTATTTGGGGTATAGTCGGAGGGATTTACGAAGGCGGAGGCGAATATCACATCTGGACCCACAAGAAACTGGACATTGGTTACAATGGGAACGGAATTGTGGACGTCAACCTCACGTCTGAGAACGAGGCCAAGCTTGAACTTAACGCAGACATACCCTTCACCTACGAAGTCAACTGGAAACCCTCGCCTGTGCTCTTTGAGGACCGGTTCGACAAGTATCTTGACCCAAACTTCTTCCAGCACAGGGTAATTTATGCATGCGATTATCTCAGGTGGCTTGGGATGAGTTTGAAAGGGAGACAGTCTGCCCATTTAGCCATGTAGTCAATTGTGGTGCTATTTGTAATGTCACTGCAGGGTTGAGCAGTAAAGAATTAATTAGCCTTTATTGCATTAAATATTTGCATTGAATTTTTTTTATTTCGACTTTACAGATACACTGGTTCAGCATTATCAACAGCTTCATGATCGTGATATTTGTAGTCGGGCTAGTGAGCATGATCCTAATATGCGAACGCTTAGGAAGGATTATGCGACACAGTCTAAACACTGGACGGTTTTATGTTGATCTCATTGGATAAGCTGTACTGTTTTTGCAACTGGTTTTTTGGCCGAGACCATTTCAGGGGTGAAAGCCTCTAAGTAAGACCGTAGAGTACTTTTCAAAAATTCATTTTTTCCTACATATTCGGGCGCTGTTTTATTCGACCCAACTCAAATTCTGTTCTGCATGAATATATCACAGATATCACACCAGTGGACCACAGATATGTCAATCATGCTGATCCTTCTGGTGTTCATATGAGAAAATGAAGTTGTACAAGTATCGATAAATCGATCGTTTCCTGTCAGCTCTAAAGCAATAGTGACACAACCAGCCTTTTAAATAATTGAAGGGGTTAGTGCCATAACGTGCTAAGCCACACTTTTGTGTTTTTTGAGCTTGCACGTGTCTGAAAGTCCCACCATCGTGCTTCACAAGTGGGCA
>JYFJ02006576.1:0-18944 GCA_000934665.2 Catajapyx aquilonaris | reverse complement strand
CTCTACAATCATGTTCCCACACAAAATTATGCCGAATTGGAGAGAGGCCTACTGTCGGTTATTATTATTATTATTATTATTATTATTATTATTATTATTATTATTATTATTATTATTAAAAGGATGGTTATCTACTGTGCAAGCATATTGTGAGCAGTCCAATTGGAAGCGGTATGAGAAAAAATCGACATGTTTTTTTTGTCGCTGTATAGGTGGGATTTGAAATAGCACAGGGTGGGGCAAAAGTCATGTGCGGATTAAAACAATGCAGCATGGCGTAAGTAACGAAAGATTATAATTTTTAAAGACTGTGCAGGAGGTAGTTAGTAAGCCTATACATCATTTTTCAACAATGAACTCTAAGAAAGATGAGAATGAGTAGGACAATTTTGGCATGTTTTTCCCACAAGTTGGTTCATTCCTGTTGAATCATAATACATTATGGTTCCCACTAATGTAGATAGTGGACGCCATTGCAAGATATCTTTCGTGTGCCCCCTAAATTGTGTCCCCGTACCCCAGTTTATTTGAAAACCACTGCACTTGAAAAACTCTCGCTTAGGTCACTTTTTTTCTAGGCCTGCTGCCTAATATGGTGGTGGAGACCGTAATAAATACGCTGTACTAACGGTAATCCTGGCTAATGAACGCAAGGGTGTGTGTAGCAGGATATTAAATCGGAAAACAAGCATAATCTGAAAGTGGTCCTAGATACTACAGTATATAAAAATGAGCTATTCGCAGGTTTTTAATGTGCTGCTGTACACAGTGTATGCTGCTTTATATAGGGTTTAATCAAAATGACGAAACTTACGATGGAGTTTGTCTTCTTCAGAAAAAGTCTGTCAGATTTCTTCATTTGTGCTGTTAACTGCTTGCAGCAAGCATTATGCAGCAAGTACCGTAATAGTTTCATGGAATTGCAATAGAGCAGGGCTCAGACGACTTTTTGATTCGATAGCAAAGATGAATTATTATGTAAGACAAGTCTTGTGGTATTCCAAGTTGGGTACCAGTACTTACCATTAACATTTGTGTAATAATTACACAATTAGCTCACTTCCCCCACCCACAATATTGCACAACTCAATAATTACTCTGAATGTATGCAGAATCTGAATAATTTTTTAAATACATCTGGGGTAAAATTCAAGTTGTCTATTAGCAAGCCTCGATGGCTAATTACAACATAATTATGCCTGGTCAGCAATTGCAATACACTTGTTGACTCCATCTGGTTTGCGAGGTGTTGAATTTGAAAAATCTTGCCTTGAAAATAATAATAATAATATAATAATAATTGTGGCTGGGTAGTGCTCACCATTAGGGTATCTGCATGGACCTTTATCATAACCTTTTAGTACATTTTCGTACATCGGAACCTTATAACAAAGCGCCCCGGCCCACGGGCAGGATGACAGGAGGGGATGTGCAAAGTGCAGTGCAATGTCTTATCCGTGGTTGTTTTGTGAACTCCCCCGGGTGGTTTGTCTAAGTAGATACCACCCACGACGAAGCCAGAGACGACCCAACTCTACACGAGATGAAGGGGGTAACCCAGGGCTGGGATCGAACCCGGAACCTTAACATCATTGGGCGCATACATTACCTCAGTGCCACTTCGCCTCCCTGCCTTGAAAATCACATATTTCATATTTGCAAATATCATATTGATTATTTATTTTAATTGTGTGGATTTACCATGTTTCAGAATTATTCTCCCGTAACTGAAATGCAATGGACTTCTTCCTGCAAGAAAACATCAGGAGACAAGGGCAAGTCAAACGACTGACGGCCAATGAAAACACAACTTCCCATTATACCAGTATTAACAATGACAAAAACGTATCATATTTTTTTTTACAAAAAAAAAAGAAGCAAATAGTCTCTGTATATATCTCTCTTTCTCACAAATTGTTGCAGTCACATAAACATTATTTTAATCCAAACCCGTTGTTCCACTGAGTTCGTAAGTCTCTTTTTTTTTTTCTTTTTCTCTCCCGATAGAGAGAAAAACCACTTGGTTAGGGCATAAAAGTCTAACTCCATAGGGGTGGGGCAACATGTAACACTTTTGAGATTCTTGATAATTAAAAAATAATAATTTGCACATCAGTGTCTTATGTGACGGGCGGAAAAAAAATAAACAACAACAGGGGAAATATGTGTGTGACATGGAGTTACGCACCTAAAGTATACATCTCTCGTTACTGGTCCACACATCAGATAGCAGAAAAATCGTTTGTGCCACCCTGTTAAACCCCAGTAACTTTATTTTCCTGTAAAAAAATAACGCCAGCTGGAGAAAATAACCATTTCCAATCCCAATTTTAAAAATCCGCATTTTCCATCCTTTAAGTTCCCCCCAAACGACATTTTTTGGGGGTGAAAAATTGCATTTAAAAAGTGGCTCCGTTTTCATTTAATCCCTCTATTTAGAANAAAGAAATATTCGCTATGCTGCTACTATCACACGAGGCAGTTACGAAGTTATTGTTCCATAGAAAAAGCAGACCTGATTTTTTTTTTGGTTAAGATCCAAAAAAAAAAATTTGGTCACAGATTTGCATTTGAAAAATATATTATAGAAGTTTATCCCCTATTATGCGCAACTAACAATCCTTGGAATAGTTTTTCATCTTGGTCAGATCACTCTTGTAAAAGGGGTCTTCTTATAAATGTGTTCTCTAATTTCTCTTTCAAACTATCGTAGTAAATCCAACCGCTTCTGTTTTCCTTCTCAAAAAAAAAGGCACGCTTTGTTCTGATTTTGCTCCCTTGTGCACACAAGTATCTTTTTTTTTCTCTCACAGATCTACTCTTGATATGAAGGAGGGAAAGAGGCAAGGACTCAGCGGGAAATGCTACAGAATTTTTTTTAAACAAATTTTAAAAGAAAACTGAAAGTTGTGGTGGAGGGTAAAGGCTTTAAAAAAAATTTGGCACTGCTACTTTTTACCTCTGTTCAAAAAACTAGGGGAAGCCCTCATAAAAATATTGCGTCACTAATTCTTGTTTGTACGATAGAATTACACTTATGGACTTTTCGTTATCAAGAGACCTAAAAAAAAAAATTGAAGATGGAAGATCACGAGTGTGCTCCTTTTCTTCTTCTTACTTGCTCTGTACTCTTAACCGTTTCGTTCGCTTGGAATGTGCATATGTATGTGAATTCAATGTTTGAAGCTCCAAAATAACTATCATTACAATGTGACTTATGAGGTCGGTACGGACCTTTGTTTATGAAAGGAAGGAAGAAAGCAGCATTTCAAAACCTTTGCGATATGAACATTGTGCATTGACATTATATCCGGAAAGGGCTCGAAATGCGCTTTCAAAATTCCTGCCAATCCAAGGTCTATGTCAATGTGTGTGTGGCAACATCAGCTTGTAACAGCAATGGAAAAGACAATGTTGAAGAAAAAAAAATATTATACTCGAAACCATATACGAGGAGTATTTAAGTATTAAAAATACTCTTGACAGATTTTTACACGCTGGAGAAAATCAAGATAAGGTTGTGACATTTAAAAAAAAATAACAAAAGGACTCTGATGAGATTTTTTGTCTCTCTCTCTCTCTTTCTTCCCAATATATGGATAAGACACCCCACACATGATGAGTTGATGTTCCATGTGTTAATGTGTGTTTTTGCATGTACGTGTGTGTGTTTTGTGTGGCATGGCATAAACGTGAGGAGTGGCAGGTCGGCACTAACTGTCCCTGTTTGTGGGCTTGGCGAATATCCTCCTGGCCCAGCAAGGGGGCAACGGGCACTCGTACTGCCTCGGCACCACTCCAGTCACGTTCTTCTCAAAGTACCTGAAGATGGGCCACCACCATACGCGGGCCAAGAAGTTGCTCGGACACCTCTCCTGGAAATCGGAGAAGAAAATTTCAATTGACAAGAAATTATTACGTAGGTAGTCGGTGCAAATGTATGCTGAGGTCGACGCTAACTTGCTGATAACGGAATTGTACCTTTAGTTGAGGATTATTGGCCATGGTGTGGTAGATCCAGAAGAGTCGGGTGGTGACCCAGTAAGCAATGAGGACATCCACTGTGTAGTGACCCCTGGCCAGCAGCACCATCACCACACCAGTCACTGCAATTAGCCATGCCAACCAGTGGAGGATAAACAGTCGACGAGGCGAGTCTGTAAAGGAAAACATCAGTCAACAAAAGCTCGGCAGGAAGACCTAGTGAATTGACGAGTCATTACATTCAAATGGTTCATCAGCTAAATAAATTCCTGTAGACGCCATGTATCGCATTAAAAACCTAAGTTTAATATCATATCACATCACATGCCTCTGGTGTTATCACGGCCTGTCCACCAGAGGCATTGGTAAAGGGCACCTTCACTAATTAGCCTGCCTTATCAGCACATTAACCCATGCAGACACACCCTCAACTTTCTACACGGTTCTATCTCCATGACCTTTATGTGGTGGGGGGTTGTTGAAATTTCCATATTCACTGCGAAGCGGCTAGGAGAAGCAACGTCAATGTACTACTACGCAGGAGTGGATAAGGACCAAGGTCACATTCCTATTCTAGATTACTTCTATGCTAGTTTTATCAGCCGCTGCAAAATACTGCGCCACATGTTTCATTCACAACAATATCTCAAGGTTTTTGGGCAATGTAGGCCATTTCGTCACTTATTGCTGCAAGTCGTGGAAGTTAAAAAAGTATCGCTAGAATCAGAGGCAATAAAAAAAAGGTAAAGGGCTGCAGTAAATTCACAGATTAAAAGTCATACGCTGTAATTTACACTGCAAGCATTAAATTCTTTCCCTGATACTTCTTCAACTACGCTGGCTTATTCGCAACTTTGGCAAGTCTCGCCAGCAGTATCTTACTGCTGGCCGTAATTCCATAATGGAAAAATTGTGTGAATTTTTTGGCCCAGTAACGAATGAGTCACTCTGATGTCAACATTTCCCATGTATATATCTATCATTTATGAAATCCGATATGAATGAGGCCATAATATGTGGTGTCAATGCTGCGTGCCATCATTAGTGCCAATCAATACGACTGCAGAAGCCGTGGCAAAAGTCAATTCAACACACAATGAAGGCAGGGTCTGGATCAATTGTAGCATGCTCAATACTTATGAACGCATTACTGAAAGATCCACTTCCTGATTATTCCGAGCGGCTCTTGAAAGAATAGTTCGCAAAACAAGTCATGTGATGAAGGGTGCTCGTGGCGTAGGACAAATTACTGCTACAAACATGCTGTATCTAAGTGATATATCTGTGTGACATTCACCAATGGAAACTGACCACTGTTTTGACAACGGCTCTAGAAAACATGGCTGATAAATTCGGAGATTAAAAGAGTTGAAGCAGTCAGTCATGATTGGAAACTTCACGCAGATTCACAGCGCAAATATTCATTTCGTTTCAAACCAATTGCAAGTTCATCAGTTCACTTGCTGATTCGTATGAACACATTTTTACCCCATAAAATTAGGTCTTCATGCGACAACAGTATTAATTTTCAGGATACGAATATCACTTCCGTAATGCCAGAGCAGCAACCTTGAGAGCGTGAAAATTTTGCAGAAATATACTTGGCAGTTATAAGCAAAATTTAGCTTTTCACCTGGCTTTCCTCCAAAAGCAAATAGAAAACAAACTCCCCATTTAGACATGTGACATTTGCAGCATAACAGACAAGTGATCTTCACAGCTTAAGCCGCAAATAAATTCGACTCACACTCTTGGATGACGAGGTAAGCTGTGGTGAGAATAACGGTGTGACCGCTGTAGATGTAATCTCCACAGTACGTGTGCTGTCCATTGATGCTCAGCCCCAGGCCGGACAGCAGCTTCACCACCCGCTTGGCCATCACCAACGCATCAGTCCCATTTGCCTTCGGCGAGCAATAGTAAGTCCGACTGGCCACAGGCAGCACTGTGACATACATAGTCACCGACCGCATCATGTACAGGAGTCCAAGCAACAGGCACAACCTCCGCAGCACTATGAACCGGTGGCGATGAAGCAATATAACTAACATGCTGGCGTTCCCAGCGACAATAATCAACGCTTCGGACACATCAAGCGCCCAGTCCTTCCCTTCCCCAACGGCATCCAAAATGGTGTCTGGCAAGGGAGCATAAGTCCGTCGGTCTGGCACACGCTCATGCACCATCGAGAGCGAAAACGTGGTCAGCACCCAATTCACAAACAAAAACAGAAATGCTACGAGAGTCTTTCCCTTCTCCTTGGGGAATGGGACCGGGTTGCGTGTTGGGGGAGGGACATCTATCCTCACTATCCCGTTCCTGGGCCTAAAGTCGCTGGCAGTCAGGCCTCCGGTGAGGTCCCACGTATCTTCGTCGCCTTTTGGAGGAAGCAGAGGCTGGCGCTGGTACACGTCCTGGGCCATGGACCCCGGCGCGACCCCATTGGCGGTGGTGCTTCCGACCGCCACGGTGTTTGAGGTGGTGACTTCGCCCAGATCTGCAGAGGATGAGGTGGCGTTGCTGCCACCTTCAATGTCCTTTGGTGGCTGCAGGGGAATCAGGCGGCGGCGATGGTCCTCTACCTCCTCGTGGTCCTGGGAAGGGTAGCCCACTGTGGGCAGAGTCTGGGTCGACTGGAAGCTCCCGTAGTCCCCATGGTTGCCACCAATTTTGGGATCCAACACCATCCTGCATTGGAAATAAAAATAGCAATAATATCCACTGTAATTACATACGCAAAGTTGCATGTCATGCGAGGGGTTAGTCGCTTGATACTATATAGTACTCAACGGACTCCGACCAGATTTAACTCGGACTTCACCTGGTCATCAGTCGGACTTCAGTCTCGTTGTATGAAGGACTTCAAAAGTATTAACCCGTCGATATAAGATGTTCCACATAAAATGTCCAGTGATTCGTTACCATTTTTGGAACTAACACTTGGTAGGCTTTGTTATTGAGTTGCATTACTGGCGGAACAAATATTGGTAACCAGGACTTCCATTTTTTACGATATTGCAAACATTTGACTAGAAATCCATTAGCCTTTGGTATTGATCAGATTTGACCTTTTCAAGCTGGCTCGAAAGAATGGCTTTACAAACTGACCAAAAAAAAAAACACCATATAACTGCAGATTGCATATCATTAATAAAGCACGAGGCAGTGAGCGCCGTCACAAAAATGTCTGCGCCATTTACAGTTGAAACGGGTCAAAAGTGCTTGCGGATCAGCGAGAAAAATATAGATCTGGCTAACAGCATAAAATCATAAACCACTTCCAGGGAAAACATTTCCTCCTCCAATTTTAAACTGAAACTTTGTATTTTCACTTGAGATACACGAAAGAAAAAAAAAAACACTTACTGCGGTTTAGTGATGTCTAAAATCAAGAAATGTCCAATATATTAATGCAAAAAAGAAAAACGATTCTTTCTGCCGCTGATGATATCGGGCCTGAGTCACATCCTGAATTTTTCAGATGCAATGCTTTTAGGCAATTGACATTTTTACTGAAGGCACATACCTTTCCAGCACTCATTTGCTGAGTGGCTACCTCACTATGGATTCAGATCAATCTCTTTCAAGTCAATGAAAACATATCTGGACGCAATTAGTAATTACACTGCAACAGTACTTTAAAAAAGCGGTAAATTTCTCAATGAAAATGACAGTAGCGATGAAGGTGACTCACGTTAATGACACAACAAAAGAAACTGTTTTGTTATGATTTTCCTTCCAATTTTGACAGGGATGTGATTCGATGCCAAAACCAAACGGACTCTAAAATCAGGTCAATTGCATTACCAGATATTTGCTCGAAGAGGAACCTTCCCTGCAGCAAGGTTATTACATTTGGCAGTCTCTTGTTGTGAATATGAAGTGCAAGCAAATCGAATTGTTCCTCAAAACGACAACACTGAAATCTTGCCTGCACTTTTTTCCCCCCAAAGATATTCTCACACTATTGTAACGGGGATGCAGTTATCAGCCCCGTCACACTATGACATTCTCCAAAAGAATAAAGCGCTGCTGATAATACAATCACAAACAACAATTAGTGTCAAACCAACCTCAAATACATGCCAGGCGCCAGTTCCTTCAGGAGTGAACACGCGACTTCTAACATGGCCAGCAAATACTTGTTTATCATATTGTTAACCGCAGTTTACTCCGAGACGCACCACCAGCAAAGACCGATAACGTACTGAACTGACAGAGGCTTTCCCCCAAACCCACCTGCCCAAAATTGCAGCCACCCTCTACATGAATTATGTAGAGCCACCCACCAAAAACGCAGGGGCGGGGGGGCTACATGCTTCGCATTATCTCTCATGCATCTATACGACTGCATGCAACCATTACGGGTCAATACGAGGCGGTAACCTGTCCACAATCAAAGGGCTGGAGTTCAGACCCGTCTCTTTTTCGGTTGCAACCAGAACAGTCCAGAAAATCTGTGGAGGTTCCAGTCAGTCTGCAATCGACTGGAGGATACAGTTTCATTGCCTTTGGATCACGCTATAGAGTTCATTGATTTTAAAACCCAACAAAACCCATTCAAAGTTGGGAGTCTATATTTGCTATTGGAATTCGGTTCAAATCATGACTTCAGGCATTTCCATGCAGGTGTCAGTTTTATGTGCAGATAAATCACTAGGATGCCACTCCTCGGCTGAAGCTTTGCATCTGCCAGTTCGCTTGGTCCAAAATTTATGGGCACGTGCACTGAGATTCTAACGCATGGCCCTGTCAGTCTACTTGAACCCAATTTATGCATTGCGGAATGAAACTCAATGCTCAACATCTCAATTATTGCAATCGAAATCAACATTTCATCATTATTAGTATGATGCTATTTCTCTCTTTTTTTCTTTTTTTTTTACAATGGCAACACCTTACATAATTTCCAAATTATTCACATTATATAACTTAAATGTTACCGTCCTGCCTGATTGGATTAATTCACATTATGTGCTTCGAGGGAACAAAAACCAATAGCAAAACCACCTCAGTGTCTCTGCTGGAACAGTAAACAACTGGTTAGTGTATGCGGTTGGCTCTCAAGCGTCCTTCTTCACTAATCAAGTCTAATTAGCAGTACCATAGTGGCAATTATGCCCGCTGTCGTGCAAATGAGTTCTACCATTGCAACGCTTTTGTAACAGCAAAATCTGATGCTAACACCTGGTTGCTACCACGTAATGTCAATACGCACCCTTAAGAAATAAATAAAGTTTACCATCGTAATGTGGGAAGCTGCGGCACATCACTTCAGACGCAGAAAAGTTGGGCGAACGAACAAAACACTGAGATACACTTAAGCAGATATCAAGCCCACATATCAAAACTGACACCTGTAATTTGATAATAATTGTTTTTCAAGTAGCACCAAGATATAACAAACTGGTTCACGCAGTTAGATAATATGTCTCTCCGTTGTTAAGAATTTTGTTACGTCTTTTTAAATTTTATTATTACGCAAATGCGCAGATTTGGTATAGCGGCAGCAACCTCATGAAATCAATCCGAATTTGACAACGTCAACAGAGCTGCATTATAAATGATGCGGGTACGGTGTGCCGTAATGCACCTCATTACCGTCTCTTTTATCCATCCCAACGATAACGTTTCCCCCAACAAAATGCACAGACTGCCAGATAAATAAATAATTGCATAACAATCCGGAATAGACATGACCTTACAGTTAACAAAAGGTCAGAAGTCAACCTCATTATGCACGTGCCTTTTTTTTTCGACAGGTATTACATGCTATCGAGACATACTTCAAGTATTTTATCAGTAATAAACACATGCCCTGTATCTTGTCACTTACACTCCGGGAGTAAAGTACAATCCTGATGCAACCATTCTAGGTTACTTGTTGAGCTCGCCCACCTGTACGACACTTACACACACACAAAAAATATTGCCAAACTTCAATGCGAATCTGCTCTCACTGCTTCGTTTCTAACTACTAAAGCACGTGTTTGGCAATCCGGAATGATAGTGAGTCACTTGTAGTGACATCATGGACTGACTCAAGGAGATCTACGTGATTCTAAGAAATTATAACGTGCAAGAATAGTTTTTGCGAGTTACAAAAATACTGCTGCTCAATAAGCTTTGGCTATAAATATACACGTCGGGATTCACAATGTGGGACACTGATCGAAACCCATGCTAATAATTCAAAGCTTACTAAACTTTTTTTGTGTGTGTGGTCTTCTTTTGTCACAAGCATAACTAGAAATAATTCATGCCGCTCAAAATAAATCGCATGAACGTTTTTATAATATTAAAAAAATTGTGCAGAAAGGTCAATAAATGTGCTATATAGTGAAATATCGCGCTTCAAGATTTGTGACGTCGCTTCGTCCTATGAAGGTCAAACGAACATATGACCCTTTTTCTCCATCAAGAAGAATCGGAAGAACCACACCCTGAAGCCGCCCCCTCCACAAAAATACCCGTCAATATCATCTGAAAAGGGCCCAATGGCAGAACACGGGGGTGGGGGGCGCTAAAAATGGAAGCGGAATATATACTGTATATAAAAAAAAGGGTCACGGAATGGGCGTGATGACCTTCCCTATAGAGTTAATGCCTGGAGGGCCGGATTCAGTTGGGTCATCAAAGAGGTCATACCAGCTGGATGCTGATAGCTTTTTAATAGCCGGACCTTTTGACCCGTGTGGAGACAGAAAGGGGGTACATATGTTCAATGTGTAATAATTGATGTAGTAAACAAAACGCGCAAATCATCACGTCTTCATAAACATGCAGTTTTAAGTCTGGTTGTACGACGTACCTAAATAAGGCCAGCTCCACCCTGTTCGATTTTGGATTAAATCAAGGCGTAATATGCTTTACTTGGCAAACTGTCCACATCCTTCACACAGATGGCCCATACCCACTCTTTGTACACTCGTGCCATTCTCAGGGTGAACTACATGCACGTTGGTGATGGGTCACCGTAGACAGTGTCTCCCCTAGCCAACGAGACAGTGTATGGTAGCACTACGTCCCTCACACAAATGGCACATCCTCCTTCTCTGCACACTACTGCCACTCCCAGGGGGAAAATAGTACAACATGCACGTTGGTGATGAGTCACCGTGGACAGCCTCCCCTAGCCAATTCTATATGAGACAGTGTGTGGTAGTACTATGTTCCTGACGCAGACGGCACACTACTGCCACTCTCAGGATCATGCGAGGGGTAGAGGTATTACATGCACCTTGCTGAACGGATGACTCGCCCCGGACAGAGGCACAAACTCGATTCAATTTTATCTCAGGTTAAGCAAAACCGGCACTTAATTCCTAATGGGATCACACGAGTGTCGTTGCGTTGTTGTTGGAATCGGTTGGACTCAACCACAACGACCTAACGACGCCCAGTGTGAACCCAAACGCTCCGAAAATTTTAAAAACGTACCGAGATCCGATTGCACGACCGGCATCCAGGGGGCGGGCACAAAAACTGCAGTTATTTCATTAGAGAAGTGTCTACCACCCCCTGGGCCGCCCCCCTATGATCCCCAGGGGGCTAGCCCAAATTATCTGGATCCTCCATCTCTTCCCCCCCCCCTCCCCCATCCCCCCATTTTCAAAAAAACCCCACCCAAAAAGGCCGCGAACTTTTGCGGGGTTGAAACAACAAGGGCTCTCCTCGTCTCCTCTCTCTTCTGATTGGACGCGCATCGAGGGTAACAGGACATCTCATTAAGCGCGCATTAAGTCGCCCACATAAATAACCAAAACAGCAACTAAGCGTGTTACAGACTAACCTCGTTCATTTGGATACGGGAGGGGAGGGGGGGGGGGCCACGCCTCGCATATTTTATTCATGGCCCCCATATTGCACCCATTGCACCCTAATCCGGATGTGCAACGGGTATCATTAGCAGCACACTATTCAGAAAAGGTTATCCAACTTCGTAACTGTTATAGCCAAGCAAATTTGCTCAATATCACAACACTCTTGGTTAACCCATACATGCAGGAGTTTTTTCGTTTTTTAAAAAAGTATTTTCCTTTTAATGAATAGCTAATTACTAACTAATAACGAATAATAATGACTAACTAATAACGAATAATAATGACTAACTAGTAACTAATAAAAAGCTAACTAGTATCTAATAAAAAGCTAACTAATAATTAATAAAATACTAACTAATAAAACTAACGACTGATAACTAATACTGGTAACAACTACTAACTACTAATAATAACTACTAACTAATACTACTAATAATAACTATACTAACTACTAATAACTAATAACAATAACTAATACCTACTACTAATAACTAATAACAATAACTAATACCTACTACTAATAACTAATAACAATAACTAATACCTACTACTAATAACTAATACTGACTAACACTAACAACTGATAACTTATACTGATTAATACTAACAACTGATAACTTATACTGATTAATACTAACAACTGATAACTTATACTGATTAATACTAACAACTAATAAAGGGTGGAATTTTCGTCCCACTGATAGTTACTGCTAACTTATCAGTGCCATGGCCATCACCGGTACTGCTAAGTTAGCAGTGGAACGAAAATTCCACCCAATACTAATATTAACAACTTCTACTAACAACTGTGATACTAATAAAATATTAATGATTAAAATAACTAAAAAAATGTAACATTTGTGCAAGGGTGTCCCGCATGGGTAGTTTTTTTTAGTTATCACTTATCACTAATATCAACTGAAGTAAGGTGAAGTGGGGTAAGTGCATACCCGGGGTAAGTGCATATATTGTGCCGCCATATTGGAATGAAAATGGCTGACGACACCAAAACGCGTCAGCTATGTAGCACTGTCTGACGCGTTTTGGTGTCGTCAGCCATTTTC
This sequence comes from Catajapyx aquilonaris, assembly GCA_000934665.2. NCBI lineage: Eukaryota > Metazoa > Arthropoda > Diplura > Dicellurata > Japygidae > Catajapyx > Catajapyx aquilonaris. Next base: position 6,073 of record JYFJ02006576.1, on the reverse strand, counting down.
ATTCCAATATGGCGGCACAATATATGCACTTACCCCGGGTATGCACTTCCCCCACTTCACCTTAGTTATTTTGTGTAGCTTGTTCTGACATTACTATCAGGTAGTCGAATATAGCAGTTTCTGTCTATAGAATAGGGCATCTGGTTAAGGGCGCAACAAGCTACAAAAAAGTAACAGCTTCTGAGCGATAATAACCCATAACTAAAAGGACCCAGGAACTTGGAACACCCTGTCTATATGACGATAGGCACGTCTGGGGTAAACACGATAAGTAAATTAGCTGGGGGTGTTTAAAGTTTGACAATATCTGGCTGTATACCTGTCGGGGTGTCCTGCAGGTGAACACATGCACTGAACTTCTCCTGGCTGCCCTTTTCTCTCTGGCATCTCTCATTTTTAGGGACTATTGACCGTCCCCTTTTGGTCATACGTCACCAGCAGGAGGAGGGAGGGGGTGACAAGAGAGGCGGAATAAAATAGAGGGGGCTTCCAATCAGAGCAATTGGGAAGCCATTCTCAACACATGCCAAAAAACGGCGTAGATTGAAGGAGGAGTCCAGATGCCATTGCCATCAATTCTGGTTCTAATTAGTTCGCACGCAAAAAATTGCGACGCTATTTTCTCACGCGACATTGACCCTGATGTTGAGGAGATATGCTGTCGAAGAAGAAGAAAAAAAAAAGAGGTCGCAGAAAAAGGTCGGAGCTATTGGCTTGGAAGTCCAAGTGTTTACATAAACATTGTGACCATGATGTTTTCCTTTCCTGACACTGGCTCTAGTCTAGACGTGTATAATCCGCCGGTTTATTAGGGGGGGGGGGGGGACATGTGACCCATCTTTTCCGGTCGATTGTAATCGTGTGACGTGAAAAGGTGGCGGAAATGCTCAACATTCATGGCTTCGAAAAGACACGCAAAAAACGCGAAAAAATGAAAAAAACTACCATTTCGATGCTCAAATTGAATGCTGAAAAATAAGCAAAATTCGCCATATTGTCGCATCACTTCCTGAGCGCTCAATACTTGCGACATACAGACCGTGCAACAATACGCAACTTTTCTGAATATTTCTATCGTATTTTATATTCTCCTCTCTCTGAATTAGCATATATAGTTTATAAAATGTACATTACCAAATTTATTTGGCACTTTTAACACGCAATTCGAAATTATTTTTGCAATTTTTCCTGCACTCTCAATGAAATCGCAGCATTAAAAATATATATGTCCCGACTTATCATTCAAAGTCCCACAATGTCACTCTTCATAATAATTTATAATAAGCATAATTAGGGAAGGCGGAGTGGCGCTGCGGTAACGCATGCGCCCACGGATGGAAGGGTCCCGGGTTCGACCCCAAGCCCGGGCTTTCCCCCCTTTCATCTCGTACGGAGTTCGGGGTCATCTCCGGCTTCGTCTAGGGTGGGATTTCCGACAGACGAACCACCCGGGGGAGCTCACAAAATGACGATAGCTACGACATTGCACTTGCACACTGCACATCCCCTCCCAGTCACCCTGCCCTTGGACCAATGGCCATCTACTTTGTCAAAACTAAATGTACCATCTCGACAAAATAAAGGTCCGTGCGTAACCTCAGATGAGGTATGGCCGGGTATGGCATTATACCCCTTATAATAAGCATAATTTATAAAAATGTATTACCAAAATTATTTGGCACTTTTGAATGCGGTACCCAATGTGACCTTTTTAAATTCGCAATTTTTTCAGTATTTGATTTATTATTTATTTTCTTTGCCCCGTGATAGAGCAGTGCTCTCTTGGGGGGGGGTTCAATATTTCCTACACTCTGAATGAAATCGCAACATTTTAAAAATCATGCCCGTATCATTCAAGGTCCATCAATGTCACTCTTCATTTTTAAAATATGCATGTACGACAGTAAAACCGGGATAAAAAGTCAGCCTCATTACATAAGCCCGCCATTTCTGATGGTCACTCGCATAAATGTAATCCCGCTCGACTGACCCCGCGGATCGTAAAAAATGGCAATAAACGCCTCCAGGGAAATCCTGAAAATGCATGCCGCGTCATACCCCAAGCCCGTGACGTCAGATCGCACATGAATAATGCATTACACCACACCTGTAAGTCGCATCGGTGACATCATCAATCCATATACATGACGTCACAATCAGGTCACTACATTTGAGTTTTTAACAAAAATTGTGTGAATAATTCCACATGTTTCCGGTTCCCACCAAGATGGCCGCCCCAATGACCTCTGACCTACCTCAACAGAGCCCTCCTCCACCTGTCCCCAGTCTCGATGACCACCACCTGCAGCTTCATGACTCGACCTGACCTCTGCCGCAGGTCACCTGCCGGCCTATACGGAGCAGAATCCGGTCTCATTTGGCAGCTGGGATGGGATAAGCCCCAAGTCCCGGAGAAAAAGCGACGTCGCCATGTTTCTGCGCTTGCGGACCACTGGCGTCGATGGGGCGTCGTGGGCGTCTGATGTGAAATGGGGGCGCATGTTGCACAGACGCCCACGCGGAACAGACTTAAACCCCCCCATGCCCATAAAAAAAATTAGGTGGGCCATATTTTAAAAATCTGTACAGGTTCCGGAGAGAGTTAACTGGCGGTTAACATGTTTTTCTTCCGAACCCTCTCAAAAACATGGCGGCTTGGCTTACGACATCCCATTCATAAGATTTAAAACCCGAACGATTTCCGATCGTGTGTGTACAGATACTACGGAACATGCGATTCTCAATTTTAGCTCCATGTCGTGAAGACTTTCTAGGAAATTCCACGGCCAGATGGTTACGTGTTGCCTATATACCCACGCCGGAATGTGCAACAAGTATCAAGGTTGCTGGAGAGAACAATCAGTAATAATTGTGGCATATGACTGAATCCACAGGTGACATACTTCAGACAGTAATTCGTAAAGAGAAAGGAACAAACAGCGCCGCTTTTTTTAAAAGAAAATAAATTGGCAAGATGCCTTTTTCCACCAGCATGGGGGAAGGCTCTCCATTGACTCGATGCTATGACCCATTCAACCTGCTCAAAAAAAAAAAAAAACTTTCGATCCCAGAAAAGGTGACGTCACAGGGCGTGGCTCGATGTCTCGCGAGTCCCCCCACAGACATCTCAAAAAGTTGTACCCAGACGTAAAAAGGTCATGGGTGTTCCCTATAGCTTTATAACACTTGGCACTTGCTGATAATAAAACGCATGCTACATTGTTGTCGTACCGAATTTTATGGAATGATAACAATTGGGGCGTACATATTTCGCTAGATCATACTTTTCCCCGCGGTCCCTTGAAGTCTGTTATATCCGGTTTAAATTGTACTAGTCGTAAATATCCCCTTTTTGCAGACGTTGGGAAAGGAAATCAGTAGACGGCGCACGCTGCTTTCTTCCTCAATTCTACAGCGGCACGACATGGCGAAGATGTTTTACTACAGGATTTGTTCATGCACTGTACCAAGAACTGTACAGCAAGATTCCGGTGAATTGTCGGACGCGTCCATCATTGTAAATAAATGGCCCCAGTAGCTCATGTTTACTGTAGGCTTTCCGCCAATGCACTATACGTACAGATAAGGCTTGTATAAATCCATCAGGCGCGGGTATTTTTTTATATACATTGTTAGACAGCCTATACCTGCCACATCCCACATAACAACACAATAGGTTTTGCGAGACACCCCTCATGGCGTGCACTTATAGGAAATCAATGGCCTGTGACGTCAAGAATTGTACGGAGCGTTGCAAGTAGGACGGGTCGTCCTTAATTAACAATCAGTAACTAGATCCTCGGAGCCTATTAGTGACGCAACCGGGTTACTCTGCAATAGTGTTAAGTGTACCTGACGGACTATATAGTTTCTGTTTGAAACGAAAGGATGAATATGGCCTCCCTTCCCCTCCCGATGTAATAGAGGGGACGTGTCAATTACTCATTTATGAGGTCATTGCGTGCCAGATATGTGGCAACTCGAAGGAAGAAACATATTCTGCTCTGCTGGGCTCATTTTCACTTTCTTTACGCGGTGTCCCGGGCCCGATAGTGTCGATTTTACCAAGCTGTCTGTATAGGAAATGACAATGTCGTGCACAAACGGCTACTTCCGGGTTCTGCATATGCGTATATATGATCCCAGAATATCACAGTGAAGCAGGAAACATGTCGAAAACGTGTTGTTGTGACTTACGGCCGATAGATGACATTGCAGCTAGTGGAGCCTCAGTGTGGTCAGATCCTGAACTCACCAATATGATCCCTCCCTTAAAGGTGGTAGCAGTTCTGGCCAAATCCGATCTGGGTGACACCAGAACATCTCAAACGTCAAGTGAGGCGACAGGTAGCAGACACGGGATTTTGCACTGCACGACATACATCGTTTTTCACGCTGACTTTTCTTCTATTGGAATCTGTCCACAGGAGGAGCGCTATTCTTAGACATTTCTTTTCCCCCCAGCATCCGCACCCGGATGAAGTTGCACGGATCACAAGATTCAGTTGCGGAAATTGCCTCGGGCGTCCAATTTCTGGAAGGTCCCCAGACTCTCTCTAGCTTGCGAACAGTGAGTCGTTGCTAATTAGATTTCACCCAAAAACTATGGGAGGGGACGGCATTCTTTGTGTTCAGACGGAATCGAATCGATATACAAGTCTGCTAAGGGCATAGAATCCGATTCAATTACTACAAGCTGCTAGGGTTGCTGGGAGAAACAATCAGCAAACTATAGTGTAGCCTACATATATGAAGGGCAACGATCCCGCATAGTTCCAGCTGCAATCACCACATTTGATAAGGAAGTGAGTCAAAAATCCTAGGGTCGGTGACGAATTCTAAAAGCTGGACCACGCAAGATTGCATGGTGCAACCGGATACGACTCCGGATATCCTCTTATTTCTATATAAGCACAATCGGGCCGGAGCGAATAATAGTCTGAACAGCAGGTCTATTAGACTATTCCACGAAACTAAATCAGTTGAAGTTTGCAATGAGAAATTCAGTTTCAACTTTTAGGTGCAAAACTTATGAAATGGAAAAGCTCATAGCAGTGACAGATGTGAAAAACGCAAGTTTTGCACCATAAAAGTTGTGGGAAAAGAAGCTGAGTAATGAAAAACTGCATATTTTTCTGCCGAGGGTGCTGGGCAGTAATGGTGCTGTACTGTTGGAGCCACCAGTACGACTGTACTACATCGCTCAAACGAAGAAAATTGAGATGATTGTCCATTTGGTTTCAATGCAATATCGTCTCCATCTTTTTGAGCGATATAATACATGTGACTGATTAAATCCTTAAAAATTAATATTGGGACTGTTGACCTTACCACCGTACGTTGCAGTCTTCCGAACCGTACTAGCTCCATGTGTATGGGAGACTTCTCTGACTGGCTCATCACTACTAATCACAGTGCTTGTTTTACGTCACCGCACAGTAGCAACCCCCCATTGCCCTGCCCCTATATACACACACCCCACTTGTCCTAACAAATGCAGTGCGTATTCCAACAGCACATGCCAACTTCCTCCCCCAGTTTGAACCCCTGGTCTTGTTTATGTCAGGGCCCGATTAAACAAACATTTACTCCCAGAGCAAACAAGGGAAGTGTGGCCAGAGTCACGTGCGGAACTGCAGGTGACGAACTGGGGGGGCCACTTGCGTAAGTTTGATTCATTACGAATCCAACCTGTTTTTTTTTTGTTTTTTTTCAGAGTCGGATATGTCTGCTTACTGTTGGGTTTGCAAGGTTGTTATCTTTGGCAGTTGACCAATTCTTTTCCGGAAAATTACCCTGCTAGAAAGAGTCTGGCATGTGTTGGAATTAGAATCTGACCCACTGACACGTGGGGGATTAACAAACCTTCAGGAAGTGCACATGTACCGTTAAAAAAAATGCCGTTAACTGGTATACGCGTAATATTGACTCTCTCATGCATATTATCGGTTTACTCAGTGATATGCGCCCAACTGTATAGTACAGGAAAGAAAGGTCGGAACCCCGGACAAATTCCTTAGCGAGATTTTTTTGTTTTAACATGTTCATATGGGTGTCCTTTACATTTGACCAA
>JYFJ02006575.1:0-18922 GCA_000934665.2 Catajapyx aquilonaris | reverse complement strand
AGTTCTGCAGCAGCACAATGATGAAGTTCAGATAAATTTTTATATTTATATATAATCACAGGTACTTGTATTGTCATGAGCTTCAGATGCTTGGGCCCTTGAATTGCATTAAGATTCCTGAAATTACACTGTAGCTCCTGGACATGTAAATGAATTCCTCCTAGCCTGTGTGGCACCTAGTTTAACACATTTAATGTGAAACCATTGATCGCAATCATCACATTGAACCCAATCCGAATCATTTAGAACCGTCTGGTTTGATTTGCATACAAGGCATTTGTCATATTCCTTTGTTGTTTTCCTTTGCAAGCAATTGGCACGTATTGTGTCATATATGTGTTTTCTGTAATGATCAAGCGAGGGAGTGATAGGGGTTGTTAGACTTAACTTTTTACAGAGCTGCTCAGCAAAGTAACAAACAAACACTCCACAATTTTTGCCGTCATTTTGTAATACATGAATGGGTTGAACTACCTTCAGTGGGTTAACCAAGCCAAAAAACTTACTTAGGGAGTTAGAGAAAGTATTAATATCTTTATCATCGGGCCTTGAGTTATTCGTCATAGGATCTATGTAATAAATGTTCCTATCTCCCTTCACATGAGCTGCTAGCAACACCCAATGGTTATTATTAACACACCTAGGCAACAACACGAGTTCAATGTTTTCTGGTTTCCTGCCATCTAATAATCTTGTTAAGGCCTGACTGATTGGATTTTTAAGAAAATCTAATGTGTTGGCATCTCCCACTAGAGTATTTGTGTAAGTGGATTCCAGTCGTTTCAAAAAGGCTTCTAATATGCAGTCATAGAACCATCCTACTCTAAAATCAGCTTGTATGGATTTGATAAGAGCAAGTTCCTTTTTATCTAAGCAGGGCTCAAGGCTCTTCAACTGCTTCATATGTGTATGTATGCCACGGACAGTAATTGCTTTCTGTTCAACGGAAGCAGCACCACACAGTTTTGGAGTAAAATCGCTTACTTCAGGAATGCTACCTGTATCATTTGCACTTTCCAGTAACATTTGTGTAATTTCTACAGTCTCTTTCTCTGTCGGCTTGGTGAAAGGACTAATTGCAGTGTACTTTTTAGAGGTCCGGTAAATTCCAGCAGTGGAAGATTGCCGTTTCAGCTTTTCCCTTCCATGAAACTTGACTTTTGGCTCCAAGTGAGGCGCCGAGGAGAGCAATCCTTGTTCGCATTGTTTGTCAACAGCCTGAAGGCCCAAAAGTAGTTCATTAATTTTGCTCTCTGCATTTGCTAAATACCACTTTTGAATGTGGGGCTTTCTAAGAAGGTCTGAAATCTTCGCAAGTGCTGAATCGACTGAGGATAGTCTAGACTCTACATTTGAAGGCACTGCTGGAGAATTACTAAAGGACTCTGGAACAGATATGGGCACATTTTGTTCAGTATTTGTCGGTCTACTACTTTCAATCTTGCAACCAGTTTGTCGAAGAGAGTGAAGTTTATGTATGTGCTTGCAAAGGCGGCTGCCATCAAGGCAGTTACAACGGTACAAATGACTGCACAAATTCAAGCATCCTGCTTCATAGCAAAATTCATAACAATGCGCTTCATTGCAAAAGGACTTTTTAATTGTTACCTTGTACTCAGTATCTGGGTTGGACTGTGATCTGATTTTGAAAACCCCAGCTTTATTGTCCATGCAAACTACATCAGATGTGGAAATGCTCATCCCCCTTTCATGCCGGCTTTTAATGCTTTTACTCTTTGAAACATTCATTACATGGGGCTTTCTTTCCAAAGTATTCTTGGTATGCGCCATTCTTATGTCCTCCTCTATTTTCAGCAACAATTTTACTAAATCGTCCAACCGTCTGTTTGGTTTTCTCTTCAAATAAAATGTCTTAATTTTGTTGTGGAAGGACTCGCAGTACATGTTGGTGTCTGTACGACCATGCTCAAAATTTTTGAAACACATAGCCCACACTTCTGGCCTGTCTAGGTAATACTTTCGAAAGTACTGAACAAACTGTAGCTGGTCTAATTCATATTTGTTGCAGAAGCCCATGCAGAGCTGATGAAATTTAGGTTCCGAACGTTCCTCTAATATTACAATCAGCTCTTGGTAGATTAATGCTCGAAGGTCCACCACATCTCCTTTTATGAGGCGACGGAGATTTCGATGCCACGATCTATGAAGATGCCACTTGCATATTAAGTGTACACCGCAGTCAGTCTCCCCAAAGACAGATTTAAGTGCATTGTACGCACTGCAATCGTCATCTGTCATCACAGCACCAATTTTTAAATCAGGACATTTGAGCCTGATTGCGTAGAAGACCCAATGCAATGTATTGGAATCCTGGTGGTTCGTTATTACATGTCCCACCGGATAACCATGACCAAACTCGTCTCGGACTAACATATTGACTAGATAAAAATCATAGCATGTAGTACCATGTGTGGCATCTATGCACAGTATTACACCTGCATGTTTTTTTAAGTTTTCTAGCTGTGGCTGAGACTGAAATGCTAAAAGGAACAAATTTTCTGCGTCAGGTAATGTATCAATTTAAGGAGGCCCTACACGCACTGTTTCCTGCTGCAGTTTGAACACCAAAATAGGAGAAGTGCTTGGATCCTGGCATAAGCTTGTCACCAAATTTGCAAGGGAAATGCTGTCTTCTTTATGACTATGCTTAGTGTTCCATTCAATCTTGCTTTTAATTTGATTTAGTCGCCTTTTTGAAACAAAGTGCTGCGGTAGAAAGTGATGGTTTGGATCCCAGCTCGCCAAATTTCCAACCCCTGCTCTCAACTCATCTTTCAGTGCATCTACGAACGTACTTCAACGTTATCTGCTAACCTGGTTTTTATGTGATCCCTGACATCAACAGGCAACTTTTGAAACTTCGTTTCTGCAAAATCGAGGGGATGTGTGTGGAAGTCTAAGAACTGTACGTCTACACCATCATGGTCATACTTGACGAGTAATCGTGCAGGGCAATTCATGTCTGTTTTTACGCGACCATCATGGCGCTTGCGCAGCGTTTTTCGGACGGAATGGAATTTTGATGATCCATCCCTTTGGCAGGCATAGTATGCAAATCTAACAAGAGTTTGGTTATCTTTCGTGCCACAAATTTTGGCGTAATACGCATATGTTTTCTTTTCCAGATCTAATTTCCACTCATTAAATTCCTGCATGGTTTTAAACACTCTGTGGCTGGTCTTTGGATCAGTTTTCAGATGATCAGAGCAGTAATGAGCAAACATTCGAGTTCTATGAAAAAATGTCAGGGAACAAGCAGGATCCAAGCAACTTTTCTTCGCCAATCCTGTTGGCTTCCTAGATTGACAAGAAGTATTTTGGTGCCGGTCCAAGTTCCATTTTTGTGCAAGGATAACCCCACATGTACTACATGTTAATGATTGATCACTGGGTGAAATACTCTTGCCGCTACTGGCTACTGCCGCACACTGCTTCATATGTCTCTGCTGGTTATATTTTTTCCCAAATCCCTTTCCACACTTACAGAGCCACAAGCCTACCTGCTTTTTTGGCATAGCACCTTCTGTTTGGGAGTCCCTTTCCACAGTAGGTGAGTCAGGTGCGGCTGAAGGACCAGGACCTGGGTTCTGCTCGACTCCCCCACGAATCAAAAGAACACTAATGATCCCCAGAGTTAACACCCAAAGAAGCAGTGACTTCTTTGCACACCGGGCAAATGCTGCCACTGTGCAAGCACGCTGCTGGTCTTGGTGGTCATCATCATCCTTCATCCTCCTCCGCAAATGTGGCCCTCTTTCCAGCCTGGCTCTCCACGTTCCAATATCAATCATATTGCACTGCTAATAATCTACACACTCGTATGAAAATAACGTCAGAATCCGCCTTTACACTACCACCAGCTACCAACAATGAGTCACTTTCCAAAGTCGAAACAATAATCTATAGACTCGCTTTGAAAAAATGGATATGAAACCTAATATCTTGCTTAAATGGCACACTACAACTCACAAAATAGACAATACAATTAATGAAATGGAATAGTCTACTTAAGCAAAACACTAAAAACTCTTAAAATAAAGGCTATAAAATTACTGCAAGTGCAAAAAAGGAATAAAACTGTCACTAAAGCTAATCACTACAAACTCACAAAAGAGAGGTTATAATACAACAAACTACCCGTGCAAAAAAGGAATAAAACTGTCACTAAAGCTAATCACTACAAACTCACAAAAGAGAGGTTATAATACAACAAACTACCCGTGCAAAAAAGGAATAAAACCGTCACTAAAGCTAATCACTACAAACTCACAAAAGAGAGGTTATAATATAACAAACTACCCGTGCAAAAAAGGAATAAAACTGTCACTAAAGCTAATCACTACAAACTCACAAACTACCCGTCTTCACTGTCAGAATGATCTGAAGGGAATGCTCTAGCAGAGAGGCACGCCTACATCTTGGTGTCGAAACTCAGAGCCCAAGCAAATGTGTCAAAAATCGCACAGATAAGGAAGTGGATCTCCAGCAGAGTTGGGCCCGGACGCCGGACCTCCACCAGACATACGTCTGGCAATCAATTAGCGCGTATCCTGTAAATTCCAGAAGGTTGACCTAGGCCACGAGGCGACCAAAATATCTGTACCACTCGGGGGGGGGGGNCAGGTTCTAATGACTTTGATTTTTTTTTTGTTGCAAGGTATGGATTATTAAAGATGGAAAATATGTGATAGCCAGTCATAACTCAGGTTCACAAATAAAATTTGTGCGATTTGGTCGCAGCGACCGTTATTCAGCAGATCCGATTGCGACCATAACCGATCAATAACCAATAACCGATCAATAACCGACCGACTATGATCAGTATAACCGATCCATAACCGATTGCGACCATATACCGATCGCTGCGGCCAAATCGCACCATTTTTATTTGCGAATCTGCCTCTATCTGATATGCCTACTTGGGCGAACGGGTGGTATCAAGCCAGGATGAACGAAAGTGCTTGCGCTGTTCCGCAATATTGTACAGAGGCCTTGTGACAGCTCCCACATTTCATCGAAATAATGTAATTTCAGTATTGCGGATCCGCACTTCATTTTCGCGTCCTTGACACGGCCATTCAATGATAGGGCCAGAAGGAATCCCATACATAAGCCTTTATGTCAAAAACTAAATAGTGAACATTGAATTGGCCTAACAACAACAACACCACCATCACGACTTCCTGAAAGTTTGTACATATAATTATTTTATGTCACGCTTAATTAAGCCACTTCCCGGGCACGGAGAGCGCTCAAATTTCCCAGAGCCATGTCTTACATATCACTGACCCCGAGAAAAGTCCCAAACCCGAACTTTTTTGAGTCTAAGGGGGGTTTTCGGCAGATTAAGCAATTGCCTAGCAACCCTGGCTGTCAACAAGTCCAAAGGAAGGATCTGCCTCTCTCTCACTCACGTTCTAAAATAATCAACACTAGCAGGTTACCCGGCGTTGCCCGGGTATGTTATGGTGGTAGGCCTACAATGTAATGAGGGCATTACCATGGAAATCTATCAATATTGTTAAATCGGTAATTGATAATTGGTTAATTGGGAATATGCGTGTTATGGGTGTTAGGTTCATTTTCGGAAGCTGAAACATGCGGCATTAAATTCCTTGAAAAATGTAACTCCCGATATGCTAATTTAAGGCGGTGTAGGGGCCTTCCCCCGGATTTCTATAAGGGACAAACATCCAAACTGACAAACTCACAAACTTCCTTATTTATAGAGATAGAGATTGCATATTCAACAATGAAAGCAATAGAACAACGGGCAGGTTGGCAAGAATAATAATTGCAGTACACGTAGCAGACACGTAGGGTATTGTAACAATTAACGGTTGGAGTACTTCGGGGAGTGCCGAGATCAACAATACCGAACAATACAGTACTGTACAGTGCATGTGGAAGCGGTAGCTGGAAAAACCTGGCATTTGATGATGAAAGTGTGCCACTTGGCATGGTGCTTCCTAGGACCATAAGGAATGATTCCGGAAGTGGAACCGAAAGTTTCGTCCATTAGGATTCAAGATGGCGGCCAATAATGAAACTTGCCTCCATTGTTACAAAATCGGTATTGTTCGCAGGAAATTGACCATTGAGGTGTCAATCCCTACCAATACGAAGTCGCTGAACACGATTCTAATGTCAGAATACAGTTTGAACACGTTTGAAACCAATATGGCGGCCAATAATGGAAATGGCCTCCATATGTTACAAAATCGGAACCGCATTTTTCGCAGGAAATTGACGATTAAGGAGTCCATTCCTAGCAATACGAAGTCGCTGAACACGATTTTAGCGTCAGAAGACAGTTTGAACACGTTTTAAAGCATTTTTTAACAAAAATGTCCAGTTTTGAGCCATAGGTTTGAACAGGCACGTATGTGTGACTTAATCCAGGAAAGATAAGGTATGGGGTCAAAAGAACTGCAATGGAAATCATATGTGGAGAATAACATATCCAACGTTCAATGCAATTAGAGATAGGGAACCCGCCGCCATCTTGGAAAAATGGTGGCGAAAATAGGTTATTAAAATCTATCTCTTAGATGGCACGTATATGAATTTATGAAGAGGACGAAATGGAAGAATGTACAATTCTATCCTTATCATTCTTTTGTAGAGCGAATCGCTACAAAGATATCTCCGATTATATTGACACCACCTAACCACTCTACGAAGATTTTTGCAAATATACTGTGCTTATACTCAAGCAATTACGTATATAAGTCACTTATTACAGTACTGTACTCTAATAACCCATAGACGAACTATCATTGATGAAAATGGTTGGTAATGATAATAGCTATTATAGCTGAAATTATTAATATCACAATCATATTATATTTGTTTCCGGTTTGGCTGGTAAATAATCCAGATTAGAAGAAAAGTAAAGTAAAGAAGAATGCAAGAAAACGTCAAAAAACCGCATGATCTCTATAATTTGTAAACTTAGTCGCAGAGGATGAAAACATGTGTGGGGGTCAACAATGCCAGAAAATTGCGCAACAGTGATGGCCAGCTTGCAGAGTCGAGATTGAAAGTGCACCAGGTATATGTCGCATGAGATTATAGACGAGAAACTGGTTGACAGAGATTACAGAAAAGAACTGCGGTGCAAATGTGGGAAAGAAACTGGTCCAAGTACGAAACAATATTTTCCGATCAAGTGGTGGGTCATAGACTATACTACAATATAACATTAGAAGCAACAACTGTTTGTTTTGTGGAGAATATACAAATTCCTGGTGACAAAGGTTTACACTAGGCCTGAGACATGAACATGGTGAAAAACAATCTGCTGCAAACATAGCATAAGGAAAATTCAATTCGACCTTTAACCGCAAAGACTGGAAAAGGGGATGAGGGCTGACCTAACCTTTCAAGTCCTACAGCCCGTTTCCCGCTATTTATTCCACATACATAAAGCCAACATGCCATATAACAAATCAACATTAATCAGCCGCACAACAACAGCAGGAGCCATCATCACCACGATTTGCGCAGCATTCTGTTATATTCGTAGTTCTCAAAAAAGATAGTGTTCTTACTTTTCTCTGTGAGTTCTTTTGTCACCAAGAATTTATTATATTCTCCGCAAAACAAAGTCCCTTCTGATGTTATATTGTATGACCCACCACTTGATCGGAAAATATTGTTTCCTACTCTCTAGAAAAATAGAGTTTAAAAAACTCAAGTAGGCTTCTTTTTAACTCTTATTTCTTTAGAAAGTACTTGGACCAGGTTCTTTCCCACATTTGCACTAAACCAGTTTCTCGTCTATAATCTCATGCGACATATACCTGGTGCACTTCCAATCTCGACTCTGCAACCTGGCCATCACTGTGGCGCAATTTTCTGGCATTGTTGTAATTTCAGCTATAATAGAGACTATTATCATTACCAACCATTTTCATCAATGATAGTTCGTCTATGGGTTATTAGAGTACAGTACTGTAATAAGTGACTTATATACGTAATTGCTTGAGTATAAGCACAGTATATTTGCAAAAATCTTCGTAGAGTGGTTAGGTGGTGTCAATATAATCGGAGATATCTTTGTAGCGATTCGCTCTACAAAAGAATGATAAGGATAGAATTGTACATTCTTCCATTTCGTCCTCTTCATAAATTCATATACGTGCAGCCATCTAAGAGATAGATTTTAATAACCTATTTTCGCCACCATTTTTCCAAGATGGCGGCGGGTTCCCTATCTCTAATTGCATTGAACGTTGGATATGTTATTCTCCACATATGATTTCCATTGCAGTTCTTTTGACCCCATACCTTATCTTTCCTGGATTAAGTCACACATACGTGCCTGTTCAAACCTATGGCTCAAAACTGGACATTTTTGTTAAAAACTGCTTTAAAACGTGTTCAAACTGTCTTCTGACGCTAAAATCGTGTTCAGCGACTTCGTATTGCTAGGAATGGACTCCTTAATCGTCAATTTCCTGCGAAAAATGCGGTTCCGATTTTGTAACATAAGGAGGCCATTTCCATTATTGGCCGCCATATTGGCTTCAAACGTGTTCAAACTGTATTCTGACATTAGAATCGTGTTCAGCGACTTCGTATTGGTAGGGATTGACACCTCAATGGTCAATTTCCTGCGAACAATACCGATTTCGTAACAATGGAGGCAAGTTTCATTATTGGCCGCCATCTTGAATCCTAATGGACGAAATCTCCGGTTCCACTTCCGGAATCATTCCTTATGGTCCTAGGAACACCATGCCAAGTGGCACACTTTCATCATCAAACGCCAGGTTTTACCGAAATATGACGCTTACCGCTTCCACTCCCAGGAAACACAGAGGAAAGAAGAGCAGGTATATACGTTCTTGTGTTTGGTCTCAGAAGTGTTGGAGTGATGCCTTCATGTTCAGATTGTGTTGTCATCT
The DNA here is from genome assembly GCA_000934665.2 of Catajapyx aquilonaris. Taxonomy (NCBI): domain Eukaryota; kingdom Metazoa; phylum Arthropoda; class Diplura; order Dicellurata; family Japygidae; genus Catajapyx; species Catajapyx aquilonaris. Next base: position 9,989 of record JYFJ02006575.1, on the reverse strand, counting down.
TAATACATATTTCAAGACCTATATCTGTCTGTCTGTGACCTAAACAGATCCATACGGAGGCCTCCACATATGCCCCAGGGGTGTCACCAGGGGTAGTTTTTTACCGGGAAGGTTCTTAGCGCATTGGAATTGACCTCCGAGGTCATCCTTGGCCACAGGAGGCGAAAAGGACTTTGGAACACTCTTCTAATAATGCGCAATTGGCTGTAAACAACACCTGACGCAGGTGAAAGGAAAGTTCCCCAGGCGGGGATCGAACCTGGGGCCTTTCACTCAGCAAGCCGAGACGTTACCATCTCGGCCATCTACACCTCTCCGTGGCTCTTTATTACGCAAACAACATGAAATTTTACACCGTTCATTCAAGTGCGTGCATATGCATATGGGAATGAATCTCCACGCTCTTTATTCCCCGTGTGAAGAACGGGTGCCGCTGCTAGTTATAATTAAAGTAATAAACATGTAAAATGTGATTATGCTGCGTTAATTGCATTTATAGTCATAATGCATTGAAGATGAGATAAGTCAGTAGCAGTTAGCACAGTTGAAAACATTATTTTGTTGACCATGTTACGTGTATAATCAGTATTGAAGAGCAATCATTGTAAATGACTTGCTTTTTCAAGGATGACTACTATTTTGGTCGATTTCGGTACAGTACAAGATTGGTTTTGCTTGTTGCATTTGTGGATGTCCGTTGAAACAATTATTACAGTGCCATACCACAGTGAAATTCTTCTTGTTACTGTTTCAGACTTTCACTTAACACTGAGGGCATTAACCCCCCCCCCCGGGCCAAATATAGAGAAGTCGCCCCACACTTCAGGGAAGGCCAGCATCTGTAGATGCTATACTGATAATGAATAATTAGCAAGTGGCTCGGAGTATTTCCAGACTTGGCCTTGCAAGGAGATTAACTTGGAGAAAGCAGAGGGCCCAGTTCCCGGATCCTGAACCTAATTTACATAGCCGTTGACATCCAAGGTTGACATCTGAACTATCACTCCATCTCAATTACCGCCCCCCTGCTCTGATTGGTTGGCCTGGCCGTTCCGCAGTAGGTTTCAATATTTTTGACAGTGGGAAGTGTCAGGTCTGGATCAGTCTGTGGTCCACATCATTAGCTGAAGGTAAGTCTTACATTATAAGTAGAGTCAGAATTTTTAGGCTAATGCCTATTTAGTTCATCTACAGTTAGGATGGCTTTGTGAAGAGCAGATCTATCCGTTTCATAAATGTAGGAGGTGGAAAATGTACATGTTTTTGGAACTATTTTGCCTATATTCTGGCTTTTTATTTGTGACTTTTCATGCCTAATTTAGCATTTTTTTGAATAGGGTTTGAACTTTTTGATGCAATTTCGGAACTTTTTGGGCCTATTTCGGACTTATGCCTTCATATAGGCATGTTTGATATTTCGCGGGCTATTTTTGCGCTCCTGAACGGACCGAAATCGTTCCGAAGTAATACGAAACATGTTACCATGATGCGTGTGAGCCGAAAGGCGGTTCAAATAAGTAGAAAATATAGGAAAATAATTCGTAACATATGCTGTGCAAGGGCAATTCCACGTGAACGTGATCACCTTTTGCACGGAAAAATTTGCACGGAAAAATTTGCACGTCGATGAGTGTGAGATATGTTTACGACCAGGTCACGTTCGGACCTTTCCCACAAGGATTTGGTCCGCTGATGCGTGGTTGCCTATCTACAGGCGCTCATTGCACTTGGACCACAGTTAGAGGCGCCCCCCTATTACATTTACATGACACCGTAAATGCATGATGTAATACATGTTTCATGTGTGAAATTGTCTCCTCTTTACGACAAAAATAGTCACTTTCCTATAGCTGTACAAATTCATTCACAAATCGACATTTTTGCAAACAAATTACATTTTCAAAAAAGGGCCAAAGTCAAATGTCATCACATTGATATCAAAATACACCTCACAGTGTCCTCTATCAGTGATACAAACGGAATTTTGATGACTGATGGCATTTAACTTTGGCTCTCGCTTCGAAAATTTCATTTGTTTGCAAAATTCTCGCTTTTTGCCATGAATTTGCACATCTGTCAGGAAGTTAGCATTTTTGTCGAAAAGAGAAGACAATTTCACACCTGAAACTAGTATCACATCAGGCATTTACATTGTCATGTAAATGTGATCAAAGTACAATTTACGCCTGTAGAGAGGCAACCACGCATCAGCCATCAGCGGACCAAATCCTTATGCGAAGGGTTCTACCCTGGACCTAAACATATCTCACACTTTGACACTTATCGACGGTCAAATTTTTTCGTGCAAAAGGTGATCACGTTGACGTGGAATTGCCCAGTAGTGGACCAAATTTATTTGGAACTATATTTCTAGATATACTAAAACTATAGCTATATTAACTATATTAATAAGTGAATTAAACACAAAGGACAAGCATACACTACCTGAGACATGCAGACGGACCTGCGTGCGTGGCCACTAGCGCAGCGCTCCCCGTCAGTATACCTATAGCTCCGTGTCAGGCCTCATCAAGCTGAAAAGAACCTGAAAGTTGTCGTGTGTATGCAGGAGTATTTGAAATGAGGCTTAGCTCGGAAACGGTTTAAAAATCCCAATTATTAATCAACAAACATGATAGTAGTTACAGTTACAATCAATCGCTAAAGAGTGTGTTCTGATGTCCCGATAGACTCACACTACCAACTGAGGGTTAGGGAGTGATGTCCTGTGTCCAGCATCCTGTCTTTTGCTCTGGTTTGTTGCCTTATAATATACTTAAGGCCTGTAAATTGTGTCTACCTTTTTCTGTAACGTTATCCTCCATCCATACACCCGCAAAGGTAAAATCGTTTAAAATTTATGTGCCTATTTCAGGGTGTTTTCGTGCCTAAAAATTCGCACTTTAATTATATAAGTTCTTGTTTTTGCAGATGATCCTGAAGGGAATTTTGCTAGGAGACTCTATGATTAAATACAGACCGGGGAACTGCGTGCTGCCCCCCCAGCATCATATCATAACCTTCAGCCTGCCAGGGGGGCGTGTAGCTGACCTGCAGCCTACCCTGGAGGTGGTCAGGATGAATATGAAGGAACTGGACTTCGTGGTGGTAGCCGTGGGCACCAACGACATCGCCCACGCCCAGGCAAATGACCCAACCCAGGTTGGGGCTGAACTGGCCAAACGCCAGGATGAATTGGAGGGGATTCTGAGGCAATTGAGAGGAGACCTGCCCAATTGCCTCATAATCGTGGCAGAAGTCGCGCCACGAGTGGACCAACCTGGTCTCAACACACATAGGATGTGGTGGAATCGGAAGCTGAAGAAGATGGTGCAGCGGATTCCTGACGCTCATCTATACAAAGTTGAGGTACAGTAGGCCTATACACGTGTACAATCCATAAAATATATGTCATGTCATCTAGCTCACATAGATAATCCTCTATCTCTACTGCCAAGATGTCGTCACATGCTGAAGTGATCTGAATCTGCTTGGGTTTCAAAGATTCACAGAAAATTCATGCCCAGTTTAAACACCAACTAGTTGCCTCGCTCTAACTTTGTTGCAAAAATTAGCGCACTCTAAAAAATAAATTAAAAAGTTGCGCTGATATTTACAGCAACCGTATATATATATGGGTGGTGCCGAAGGTAATCCAAGCAATTTGTGTCACGTGGTGCATTAAGACAAAGATAAATACCACATTTTTACACTAAATTTTTGTAGTTTAAGTGTAATTGAACTGCCATTTTGTCATGGAAAGCTGCTAAGTTTGCTTGCCTGGAGTATTTTTTCGCTATAGCACCAAATCTTGAGCATACCACTCGAGCTTATAGTGCTATTCCGATCTGATCCATAGCAAGGCGGTAAATAATAATTAAATCCGGATGCCCAATATATTGGACATCAGGTCTCAGAGGAGGATATGTAAACTTCATAAGGGCACGAACAAGAATGACTGTACTGGGCACTTCCAACAAGACTTGTGACATGGAAGGTTCAGGTCAAACTGATTTTCCTCCGTTCACAAGTGCATCATAACAATCTCCGGGTCTGCTGTGATTTTCACCAGACTTGGCAGTCAGGTGAGGGCACTCCATCCCTTCCGCCAGCATCAAAATCTCACCTGAAAACCGGATTTGCGCATCTCTGAATTAAAAATGCTACCACGCGATACTAATTGTTTGGATTACCTTCGGCACCACCGACACCATTGCTCCAAAGTTCAGCGCGACTTATGAATAATTTTTTAGAGTTCACTAATTTTTTGCAACAAGGTTAGGGCAAAATGAATGGGCAGTTTTAAAAGAATCACTTTAATTATGATGGATTATTATTATGAGAGATTATTATATTATATGACACTCCATTAGTGAGTAATAACAGTAGGCTGTAATGAAGTTGTTTTAATAATTCATTTTCACACATCATTCCACAGGCTCGTTTCTGTGGCCGGCGAGACTTGCTGGCCAGGGATGGCCTACATTTTTCCATGAAGGGTCTCAGCAAGTGGTGCCGGTTCCTTAGGACACTTCTGAATGGCCTGTTCCCTGAAGCGGGGATTCAAGAAGGGCACATAATTCCTGGGAAGTCCCCATTTGCCATTGGCACTTGCCATTGGTGCCATATGAGGGGACATGAGTACCCTGCCTGCAGGGACTTAGGGATACCAGGGTAAACCTACTCTTTAATGTATTGGGGTGATGCCATTTCAGATTGGGTATGGGTGTCAAGTAACAGTCATCGATTTTTTGGGGGAGAAATGAGGCCCACATCCAATTGTAGGCATTAATTTTAGTCATCGAGATATTAATATAGGTTATTTATTTTAAGGGGTACCAAATAACATTTCTGGGAAAAGATGCACTTTTTCTCTAGGCGACCTTTCTGCGCATTTATTTCTGGAACTATTCCGTTAGCCGATATGAAATGTTACGTACGTTTTTAGGATAAACCTCTATTTAGTAATGTCTGGTAATGTGCAGGACTATATTCATCAGATTTAATAGTACAATCAACTTTAAACAAATCTCCAATCATGCACTTTTTTTTCTCCTTAAGTTACATTCCCAACCTAATCAACATATACATTTTCTTGAAGGTAATGAACTGTAGCATAGAAGGGAAATAATTCATTTACATATATCAAGAGACAACAGGACACTAATATATATAGGCACCTGGACCAAGATCGCTTTTGGGTTTTCTGTGCGTTAGATGGTTCTGCTTTGAAGAGGAGGTTCTGATGCCCATATCCTGTTGGTTTGGTGATTTTGGTGTGGTTGATTCGGAAAGATTCGGCTAGTGATTTTGTATTTTAACTGTCCCGAGGTCAAAAACAAATCCCAGACAAAAGGAATGCCCATTATGGGTTACATGTGACGTAAGGAACATGAATATCTTGATGAATTTCCATGGACAAAAAAAGTCAATCTGTTCCTAAGTTTCACAACTCATATCTTTGTTTGGAGTGCACAAGATCTTACGCCTTTCACTGGCATTATTTTTGAAAGCATAATGTGATGTTTTAAAAGTAAATTCCAAGTGTGTATAATTCTTAGGACTGTGTCCCTTTAATATCCAAATAAATCAGCAATTTAATCAGGCCAGTTATCTCAGGTAATGGTATCCATTCAACATGGAACTTGTAATGAAAAGGTTTCAGATCTGCATGAGCTGCTGTATCTTTGCTGGCAGATGTGGGTCTTTCCCTAAAATGAAGTTGCCAATTGCTAAAGATTGCATAAACTAGTTTGTGCAGGAATCTGTGAGTGGCACAACTGTGCCATGTTCCTCGCTTGCCAAAAGTGAAGCATGTGCTGCAGGTATAGCAGCAAGATGTATGACATTGCAAGTATCTGCAATTTTTGGCTGATAGTTTGGTCTTATGGATGCCTTTTAAATATGTCACGTCTGTAATTATGTTAATTATTTTTCCCAATAGTTGTATGTGGCCTTCTGAACATAGTGCAGGTCAGCCACGATGCCGCAGGAGGCATGGCAACAACACTCGCCAGCACTCCCAAGAAATGCCAGGCCAGTGAGGTGAGATAAACATTATAATTATATTTCTCATGTATAATAGTTAAGTCACACCAACAATGTTTTTCTAACTCTGACCAGGAGGTTGTCGGACTCGATGTCGGCCCTGCAGACCATGGCAAACCCTACATCTTCACTAGCAGCTGAACGGCTGAATGAGCCAACAATGGTTGTGCTACATGTGTGTGTGTATAGTGGTCCTTTTCTTTCCCCTGCCCCCAACCCATGGACGCTGGAGGTCGCCGAAAGTGGTTGTGGTATATATGTGTGTGTGAGTGTGTGTGTATAGTGGTCCCATCTTCCCTTCTCTCCTATTTCCCCCCCCCATGTATCTCCAGGGTCATTCCATGTGATATCACCCAGGAGTTATGCAGCTATCTAGTTAAATTTTTGCTTAAATCTTCACCAGAGGTGGCCTTTGCATTGATCTGCTTTGAGCAGCCTTTTTTTTCTGCCACCATCTAGGATTGACACGCATTTTTCTTCAATGTTGCGATCAGAAAAGGATTTCGAAAAAGAAACCTGTTGTTTGGTTTTTTTAAAAGATAGGACATTCAGGCCTTCACTGGCTGAGATTAGAGGTCTTGGCCACACTGAAAATTGCATAAGCAAAGATAAAACTTTTGCAACTGGAACATATTTGCAAAAAAAAAAGTTCGAAAGGCCACACCTTCAGTGAAAATGAAAAAAATAAATAGGTAGTCCAGCAAGCACCATGGGCGATTTCACGTGGAATGGTCCTATACCTTGCCGTTGGTGGGGGGGCTTGCGTTCTCCAATGACCCAAAGAGCTATGTCGCCTGGATGCGGTAACCTTTGGGGTGTGGGAGACAGACTAAGAGAGATACACACCTGAGCTAACACCCTAAATTGATTCTTTGTATTATTCACATAATGGGGAAGTAGCCTTCATTTTGGAAACTACATAATAAATTCGCCCATATTTTTTGGATTTTTTTGGCATATTCCGTTTTAAGATATCAGTTTCAGTTCCGGAGTAATTGGGGTTTTTATGTAGGCTAATGGTGACGTCACTGTTAGCCTAGAAAATGTTGACGTCACGCGAAGTGAAATGAACGCAAAAATGGTGTTATAGAACGCGCCCCGTCATTGTCGTAAAATGCTTCGCTGTTGTTAGCAACCGTCCCATTCCGTGAGCAAGATAGCGGCCGGGGCGCGTATTTATTCCAGGCCGCTCAAGCCGCTTTGTACATGGCAGTGATGCCACCAGGTCGGAATTATCTGTCACCCGAATTCGGCACATGAAGGCCCCTTTTCTCCACCTCGATGGCCTACAGCCGCCTTGCGAATGATTTCCGTCGTGTCCGCGGTTAATTCAAAGTCAAATTCCTCATATCTCGCAGTCAACCAGGCATTTCATTCAGTGTACCCTTTCGATTGGCACCACCCGGCCGGGGCATTTTACCTGCCAATTTTGAAGGCACTTTTTAATGTGCCGTAATTTATCCAGTAATGTCATTTTGATGCAACAAAGTGATGGAATGTATGTTTACAGGCATGGGCTAGCTAGTTATGAACAAAAATCCCAAATCCCAGACCAAGGCTACTTCCCCATTATGCAGGGTGTTTATTGTAACTCTGCAAAGACTTTCAGGGGTAATAGAGGGGACCAAGACAAGTATTTTAGACATAGGAACCTGTGTCCGGAAACGCCATCTAGAGGGGATTCATAGACAAGGGACGGGTGCGCTCAGACGCTTCATGCGGGAGGCGCTAGGCGAGCGGACTGTTTTGTTGACAGATTGCGCTCGGATAGTAAACACCGATGCGATGTGCCATAACCTGGCAACAGCAGAGCCATCTAGCAACTAAAGTACGCCTCCTCGGAGATGCGCGGATAGTCAACAGAGGATTTGTTGTTGCCAGGTTATGGCGTATCGCGTTGTTGTAAGTAAACAACAATGGGATACGCCATAACCTGGCAACAACTGCGCGCCATCTATCAACAAAACAGTCCGCTCGACTAGCGCCTCCCGCGTGACGCGTCTGAGCGCACCCGTTCCTTGTCTATGAACCCCCTCTAGATGGCGTTTCCGGACCCGGGTTCCTATGTCAAAAATACTTGTCTAGGTCCCCTCTATTACCCCTGAAAGTATTTGCAGAGTTACAATAAACACCCTGTATATTGTTAGTCGTTGGTGACGCCCGACCTAGTCACATACATCCTTCCTCTAACGGGCTTGGGGGTTACAGGTCTTAATAACAATTATTAAAACCTTGGTGAATTTTCTCCCGAGCGACTGTTCCCAGTCCCGGAATGAGTTTATTAGGCCATGACCCCCTAATCAGTGTCTAAAGGAAACAGATCATTAATATATTTGCTAGTGGAATAAAAGTATAAAAAAATAATGTACAACTAGGAATAAAGAAGCGAAGTAGCAAGTATTCTAAACATTCCGGCCCAACATATGGGTCACCTGCAGAAAACACTGTCAGTGATGCTAAGCCAATGATTGCAATGAGCATCTCTGCCGGGGCGCAGATTAGAGAAAGAGAAGACAGGAAAATAAACCGTTGGGTAGCGATCAACGTTGACGATAGTGCGGCGATACTAGCGATGCCCTGGTTGCTGCTTCCCCCGTCAGATGGCAGGCAGGGTTGGGACATCTATACCCAGGAGAGTATGGCCCAGCGGGAAAGGAGGAGGCCGCCATGTTTGGTCCCATCCGGAAAATGACGCAGGAATTAATATAATTTTCAAATAGCCTTAATTCATTATACCGAAGCCTGTCTCTCCCCATTGCAGTATACAAGCACAAGAGAAACTCATCAAATAATTTAAGAGCGGCCAACAAAATCAACACGTTTCATTCATTTCAAAAAAAAAAATGCCTATTGGAACCACTTTCGACTTGATTTCCGCCCGATGTTTGTGACTTGAGCAGACTGTTCAAGATATTTAGCGTTGATGGTAGGTGTCTGTATGAACTGGGAAATGAGCATGAACGTAACAATAAGGGGGTTGTTTTTGTTCCCTCTCCAGAAAGTTGGAGAGGGGGGAAATGGGGGGTGAAATGGGCGGAGCTCTCCACAATATCCCCAAAAGTGTCTTCTCTCCTCGGAGGTGGAAGAGACTTTCTGGAGAGGGGGCTGGAGCGGAGGGAGGGCGGGAAGCGGGTGAAGGTTTAAGAATTAAACGTCACCAAGGCCCACGCAGGGTCCTCGCCTCGCGCTCTTCTCAACTGTTTTGAATGCCTTCTCCCCTAGCTACACCATTCCGCCCGTTTTTGGGTTTAATCGTGGAGAGGGGGGATGGGGGGGATATTCCGGAAGACCCGCCCTCTTCCACCTCTCCTCTCCATCTTCCTGGAGAGGGACCAAAAACAACCCCAAGGATTCAATGTTCCCCGTCGCGTCGTTATCAAACCAGACGCGACGCTTTGTCAACCATGAATCATCCACCACAATCATGCCGCAGCTTACCATCTCATTGCGTTCCTTTTGTCACGACCTTCCGGATTTTCTGGGAAGGCCTCTGTAATCTGTTGAGGAACGCAGGTTTTTGATTGGGAAGCAACCAAGTGTTAATGTGATAAACCACGTCATTATTGGATTTCATTATACAAAATATGGGGAGTAATCCCCCCGACACCAGAACAATGCCGGCCAAAATCTTAAAGACTTATTGGTTACAATCAGTAATAAGTGCCATGATCATGAGGGCGGATCTTCTTGGGACCTGTGATGGCAAGTTCTTTTGTTTTTCTTAAATGGCAAATAAAAGGGATACTAAACCTTGAATAAGTATATTTATACCTTATTGATAACATGGTTACGCCTGGGACCTGCTGCGAGTGCCTGACCTTCATTCCAGTTATTTTCCTTTTGGGTCGAGAAGAGATGATCGGGAGAACCGCAAGTCATACTAATTTAAGTTCAGTTTCTCTCCTAGATTCTGGGAATGTTCGAAGTTTGGGGGTAGGTGG